>JARHVA010005346.1:232500-547500 GCA_037957365.1 Torreya grandis
ATTCTTAAGGGCAGTAATTAGGATATCACTATACTAAGTAATGGATAAGTGGTTACCTCTATTTAATGGAAAAAACACATAATTTCTAGGGATAAACATGGAAAATAGTAGGAATCAAACCTCCTTTAATCAAGAACTGACTTGAAACTAAGAATATGGAGTCACTAAATGCTCATGAAGTGTCTTAAAACATTACAATGATTGAGAGTAAGACCATATTCTCATCTAAAATTCTAAATGGTGTCCCATTGAGCATGCCAAAAACTATTATCAGCTTAAAGTGCACCCTGTTGGTCCTAAAACCTACTTCAAATGACATAATGGAAACAATCTTAGGTTTTTGGTGACCTATATAAGGATTAAATATCTAGATAAGGATAAATCCTTATCAAACCATGGTACATATGATTTGATGTCATGTTACAACCCCTAAATCTAAACTAACAAAGCTTAATCTAAGGTATAATTATGCTTTTGTCATGAAAAAGGAGAAGAAAGAAGCTAAAAATTGAAAATAAGTGATACACCAAGTTTGAATATATCCTCCACTCACTCTAATAGCATAATAACAACCTATAAAGGCATGATTTGAGTTTCACACTCTAACATACATGTTATAAATGAGGTATAATGAAATAACCAACTTGCATGAGGGTTGTATCATCTACAATTTCTTTATAAATGAGGGAAAAGAGACTAATGAAGATATACAATTGGCCTCAAACTAAGCCAAAGAGACTAAAGGCTACAACAGTCAGTTGAAATTCTATAGTACATAGTGAGATAACAAGGAAAGAGGGGAAAATTTAGTTTATTTTAAAGTTTAAGGCCTAAGCCAATATTGCAAGTCCTCAAATGAGTAGAGTATTATCATACCCAAGAGGAGGGATGTAAAATAAGGTATTTCCAACCTTTTGTATAAGAATGAGATATAATAGAGAGGAGGAAAGCACTATGAAAATACATAAATGTAGTTGTTACACTATTATCTGAATCTATTTAAGAGAGACAAGAATTGGAAATTAGGAGCACTAGGTCTCCTTCAACATATTATCCTATCATGTTGATGATATTCTCATAGAAATTGACATATTAATGGAGGAAGAGGCCTTACTTGTATATATTTTTGTCCTTTTATGGATTTTTAGATGATTAATGTGCTAATATAGGGCTATTCAACTTTAAAAACACTTGGATTGATTGTTCTAACTCACCTCTTTCTTTACTCCTTCATATCAAAGTTTTTTTCATGGTTGTCATATAAATAGGCCTCTAATGACATTTTTAGCCTTGAGGGTTTACTTGCATTGATGAGAGCTTCATGGAGGAGTTACATGTATATGAGATTAGTTTTCCAACACTTTATACCTCCACCATGGTCTTCATGACCCTTAACCCCAATTATGGTCATGTTTGATAATCCATAAGAGCATAATCAAACAAAAAATCACCTTGTAACTCATGTATGTTAGCATGTTGTCATTTATGTCAAGGTCAATGTCATTAATGTCAAAGTGCATCTAGTGAAGGTGCATGGTGAGTGGTCATTCAGGTATGTACATGATATGAAGGTGAGATTATTGAGCATTATCTTTTCTTTTGGTTGATGTCAAAGTTTAGGTTAGCTTGAATTTGTCAGTGTTGTCATTGAAAGTTCTTGTGAAAGTATGATGACAAGTAGGTCTGCAAGAGTGTTGTTATGAGTAAGGCTAGTTGTGAGTGTGTGTTGTGAAAAGATTATGATCATTGAAGGTATATAGTGTGAAAGATAATGAGATCAATTATATGATTCTATTATGAGTGTTTTTATGTCAAATTGAGTGATATCATTGAGTTCAGTATGTTTGAGCATAGTTAAGGTGTCTTGTAAAGCCAAGACTAGACCTTGTGAGAAGTTATGTGCAGGTATCATGGTGAAGTGAGTGATATTAGGCAAGTGAGAAGTTTTATGGAATTATATGGAATTTTGAGTTATGTGTATAATCTTTCATAAGTGTTTTAGGGTGGGTCTTTGAGTGTAAGGCATTCTATCTTGGTTTGTACTTTGACCCTACCTAGCCTAATAAGGTATTATGATCTATTGTCAAGGCATGTGAAGGATGTGTAGTAGTTTTTAATCATGAGAGAGGTTTTATGTCATGAGAGTGAGATTTTGAGAATTAAATTTAGATGTTGAGCATGACAGTGAGGTGTTGAGAGCATAGAAAGAGGCATGAAGGTCAGTTTTAAGGCCTAATGTGGTTTGTAGGTCAAGATCTAGAGAGAAAGAGAGAAAGTGTGACCTAATGATCACTAATTATCATATTTAAAGGTTTTTTAGATCATTTAAACATTTTAATATGTTATTTATGTTGTTTTAAGTTTTTTCATGTAGTTTGAGGTCATGGTGTGAAGGAGAAGACATAAAAAATTGTTTTGAGGTCTCTTGAGTATGCAGAATGAAGGGTTCTTAACCTAAGAAGGTATGATAATTAGCCATTCAAAAAATTTAATGGGAACATATATATTTCATGGTATATTTGGAAGTTTCCTATCTCAATATTATATGCATTAGTTTTTAGATTGGCGGGCTATGCTTTATAAATGATCGTTAAGAGTGGAAACTAGTTTAAACCCTCTTAAAACTCCAATGAAGACCTGATTTTGAATATGTTTCTCAAAAGTGCTCAGGATGGATTTAATTTCATAAATAATATATTTTATATTTTATTGGACCCTTCCAAGTATCTCCAAGTGGTATTGGTTAGAGAGAGGAAAGAAAAAACACTGAGTTATAGGCTTGTTTCTAAAGAAGTTATTGTAGAAGTCAAAAGTTACATTGGACATAGTAATAAAATAGATGGAGGAAGAAGGTATAGACTCATTTTAAATTTAAATTAAGATTTATTGATAGGTTATATTCCTTAATTTCTATAAACTAGTCATCCAATTTAGCTAGTCACTAACAAGCCTAATGAGACAAATAATGAATAACCCAGGTAGAAGTGAGAAGGTGATTTGGTGTGTATTTTCATGATGGAATGATGAAACCAAGTGCATGGAGATGTATTTAAGTACTTATAAGATGTTTTAATTCTTGTAATAATATTTTTAGGTCATGTATGTGGTGAAAAATCTATTAAACAAATGACTAGTTTGGTTCAGTTTAGATTGTGTGATATAGGGTTAAAAAATTAGTATGCAAGACTAATATTTTCCATTTGACCATATGATATCTATATATAATAATGGTATATATATCTCATAGGATAATATTAATGAATCATAATTAATTTAAATTTTATATATAGGGTTTGGAGGTGTAAGTCACCATGACTATGTTTTGAGGTGAACTGGTAGTTCTATGTGAGTGAGTTATAGAGGTGTTCTTGAAATCTTATCTCCTAAGTAGAAGAGTCTAATACATTTGGTGATGACCATGAGGTTATATATATATATATACATATATATATATATACATATATATATATATATATATATGTATATATATATATATATATATATGTATATATATATATATATATGTATATATGTATATGTATATATATATATATATACTTATTTTATCATATTTTATTTTCTCAATTACGTTTGAGCTTCATTCTTGCAAGATATGTTTTTGAGGCACATAGGCCTAATAGAGCAAATTATACAAAACCTAGGTAGTAACAAGAAGTTGGTTCTAAGTGTGTTTTTAGGGTATATTTATGGATTAAAGTAAATTTATTTTTTTATAATTACTTATAATTCATTTATAGGCCTTAGAGGATCTTTAAAAATAGTGTAAGTGGTGAAAATGATGAAGCCAAAATAGCTTGTCTAGCTTAGTGAGGTCTTTGTGTAGTAAGGTCAAAAAATTGGTATGTAAGACTAATATTTGACACTAGACCATATGATGTATTTTAATATGGTATAGATATATCATCGTATCATATTCATGCATTGTAATTCTTTTAAAGTGGTCATACAAATGTTGAAGATCAATGTTTCATAACTATGTTTTTAACAGTATTGGCAGTTCTAAGTAAGTTATAGCGATGAGGTTGAGGCTTTATGCCATGATTTTAAGTGTATAATTCATATGGTGATATTTTTTAGGTAATTTAGGTTCTATATAAGTTATTTATTTTCATGGTTATGTGTCTAAATAATGTGTTATCTTTAGTTATTTAAGACAAACTTTTCTGTGTGTTCAAATGCCTAATGTGAACAATGATAATAGAGTGTTTTGAATGGTGGTTGGACCTAACAGGTATCCAGGTTATTATATGATTTTGGATAAGGCCTATTTGACTATTTTATGAATTTTTTTCCATGTATATAGGTGTAGAGTGTTCTAAGGAGTCATAATTTAATGTGTCCTAAAGTAGGCCTAATGGAATTAGGTCTCCATGAGACCTAAAGCAGGATTTGGTCTATTTGAGTTATATACAACATAATGTAATGATTGATTCTTAATTTTAACGTTTCCTAAGGTCAATTTTGTGTGTTCAAGTGTGTGTGTCCAACCAAGAGGTGTATGAGTAAGAGGCTTGTATAAGAACAAGTCTTTTTAAGCCTAGTTGGTATGTAAGAGGGTTGGATTATGAATCAAATGAAATGGAAGAACCTTAAGTGGAAGGAATTCCTATAGACCATTATAAGAGAGTACAAGTAATGTCATGAACATATAATTGAAGGTCTAATAATGAATATCAAGGTCATATGACCTAATCTATCTTGAAGAGACCTAGTTGAGCAAAGAGGCCTAGAAGGAAATTTGAGAGGGATAAGAGTCTAAAGAGATGAAGAGATGGTCATCATCTGTTGGTTGAGAAACATAATGTTTTGAAGATGATAAAAGAAACCAAAGTGTGAAAATCTAAAGAGATGATCATCATATGTTGGTTGAGTAACATAGTGTTTTAAAGGTGATCAAAGCAATCAAGTGGCTAAGTCGGTATTGAATCATCTAGGGGGTTGGTGCCCCTTTGCAAGTAGGTACTTGCTAAAGACTAGTTGAGTGGGTGCTTGGCTAGTTGGGGTTGGTGCTCCATGTGGAGTTAGTTCTTCACTAAATTTTGTTTTTGTCTTATAGTATAGTAGTCCATTTTTAGATATCAATGGGTTTTCTTCCCCTTGAGGGTTTCCTACATATGTGATGTGTTATTGTATTTCATGTTCATATGTATGGTTTCTTGTGATTTGGTTGATCTATATGTTTGTATGAATGGATCTTGAACTTTAATTAGAATATGAATGAATGTTTTGAAGATTAATTCATCTCCCCCTATCATTCATTGTGCTTCCAACAATCGATATGAGAGCATGGTCCTTTGAAGTAGGCCTAATAGCCTAAAGGAGATCTTAGAAGTGCAAGCATGGATGATGATGATGACTATGTTGATCAAGTTGGCAATGGAGTTCTATTATTGTCTAAAGAATAAGTTTTATCGAAGGAATCAGACAACATGTATGATGGATAAGTCTACTATGATAATGAAGAAGGAGAAGCTAAAGTAGATCTTGAAGTTAAGATCATAAGTGCCCTAGATTATTTGAAGAACCAAAAGAAAAGGAATCATAAGTTGAGATCTATGTTCAAGGTTCTTAAGGGAAAAATATGTACCTTTAATAGTGATAGTGTCAAAGAATCCAAAATGGATGCTAATATCATTAAGGATCTCAGGAATTAGTTAGAAGGTGTCAATATAAATTTTAGATCAAAATAAGTTAAGTATTATCAATTAAAGATAGAAATATATTATTTGAAGGTTGAGCATGAGTAGATCATAGACAATATGAGAAAGTTTGATAAAGATCATGAGAATCTAGAACAAGTTAAGATTACCAACATGAAATTCAACATGAAGATACCAATCAAGTAGCCCAATGTAATGAGGTATTCTAATTATTTCAATGGCTATTTTTTGGTTAGTCATATCTTTGGTCATAGAGCAAGTGATTGTATAATGGTCTCAAGGGATGAGTGCTTAGTCAAGAGATAAGAATAGTAATGTTGTTTGATATAGTTGTCATACTATGGGACACATTACAATATTCTATCCTAATAAAATTAGAAGGCCCTCAAGACATAACATGGTACATGGAGCTCCTAAAGTGCATGATAAGGGTCAAACATCTATATGTAAACCAAAAATAGTAAAGGTGAATAATGATCACTCTAATAGTAAAAATGGACTATTTGCGAAAGTAGAGCAAGGATCAGATATGAAGGAATGTCAAGAAAATGTGTTATCTACATATATTGACAAGGTAGTCAAAGAGAAGAAGAAATATGACAAGGTGGATGAGTCAAATGCTTCATTCAAGCCTAATTATATTTTAAAGAGGTAATATCAATCTCATGATTGAAATATGGTTGAGAAGAGTGGATTGGAGAACTAGGAATATCTTGATTTCATGGTGTTTTAGTACCCTATGAAAAGGGGTGACTTTGTTAAGCTTCATAGAGACACTCATCTATCTATATAAGTATGAGGTTACAGTCAAAGAAGGATTCATCTTGAGAGGATTATAGGTTTTCTATGTTGCAAGGTATGATTTATGCTCTTTTTAGATTGTATTTATATGATAAGGTGAAATTTATTTTGGTCATTATGAGCATTGTTTCTAAAGATCAGTTCATGAGGAGCCATGGTATGGAATGCAAAACACTGTGCATGATTCATTTTTAGATTTCCTTTTACATTGTTATGAGTAGTCTAAGAGCTTAGGGAGATTGGTAGCTTTGAGGTTTGAAGTTAGTAGGTAGCATGGTGAGATATCTAAGGTTGACATTAGGCTTCTGAGGTCAAAAAGTAGTTAATTGGTATATGAGAGATAAGTATATATTTGTGATTCTATAATGATCTTGATCTATGTTGAGAAGTGTTATAGGTATCAAGATGTTTGAAGGAAGATGAACATGGTCTGAGAGTCCTAATGACTCATGTGGTGAGCTCAAGCTTAAATACAAATGGGGATTCCTTAATTATTTAGTTGATGTCAAGGAATATGGTGGCCTAGTGTGTGATCAAAGGTTTGAGTCATATCAGTCATGCCAAGGACAAGGTGAGTGATCTTATGATCTAAGTTTATTTGAATGAGGTATGAATGGAGTAAGGGGGAGCATGTTATTATGATGCTTTGTATTCTATGTGTTGAGATTTTATTTGAAGAAGGTGTGATTCTAGATGTTGTAGGTGTGATCATGTTTATTTTAGAAAAGAGTTAGTTCTAGGAGAATGAATACCAGAGGGAGATGTATCTTTTTCAGAGAATGATCAATTTTTGAGAGTGGTTTTCATATAGTGTCTATGAGGAGAAGCATTAGACAGGGAGATATTTATAGCTATATATTTTAAAGTGTCAAGATAGTGAGGTATAAGTCATAAGAAGCATGGTTTCTTAAGGTCCAAGAATCAGATGGTAGTTTTTGGAAGACCTTTTGTCATTAATGTCAAAGGGGGAAAAAGACCAAAATGAGGAGATGAGAATGATTAGGTTGTAGTGTGTTTTCCATCAATTATAAAGGGGGAGTTTGTTGGCATATTAATTTCATTGATGTCAAGGTGCATTTAGTGAATGTACATGGTGAGTGGTCATTGAGGTCTATGCATGATACAACAAGGTGAGATTGTTGAGCATTATTTTTTATATTGGTCGATGTCAATTTTAATGTGAAGGTTCATGTCAGATTGAATTTTTTAGTGTTATCATTAAAGGTTCTTGTGAAGGTTTGATAACAAGTAGATCTTTAAGAGTGTTATTATGAGCAAGGCTAGTTGGTAGTGTGTGTTGTGACAATCTTATGAACATTGAAGGTATGTAATGTGAAATATAATGAGAGAAATGATATAAGTGTTCTTATTTCAACTTGAGTGATATCATTGAGGTTAGTATATTTGAGCATAATCAAGGTGTCTTGTGAACCCTAGTTTGACCTTGTGAGAATGTATGTGCAAGTAGCATGGTGAAGTGAGTGAGTTCAGGAAAGTGTTAAGTTTTTTGGCATTATATGGACTTGGGAGTTAAGTGTATAATATTTCATAAGTGTTGTAAGGTGGACCTTTGAGGGTAAGTCATTTTGTCTTGTTATGTACTTGGACCTTGCCTGGCCTAATGAGGTATCATGATCTATTATAAAGGCATGTGAAGGATGTATGACAATGTTTAAGCATGAGAGAGGTTATATGGAATAAGATTGAGATGTTTAGCATAATAGTGAGGTGTTGAGAGCATGAAAAGGGGCATGAAGGCCAATTTTAAGGCCTAATATCATTTACAAGCTAAGGTTTAGAGAGAAAAGAGAGAGTGTGGCATAATGAGCGGTCATGATCAGATTTCAAGGTGTTTTAGCTCATATAAGTTTTAGTCATTTTTACTCCCAGGTTTTGCACCTTTTCATTTTGGCTAAATGTAGCATTAAAAATTTGTTTATCCCCATAGCAAAGTGTCAAGAGTTATTTCCTTCGAAAGCCTTCGTTCAGTCTTTTTGCAAGTGTTATTTCAATTTTTTTGCACAAGTGTTATTTCTTTTGGCAAGGTTTTGCTTCAGGGTTTTTATTTCAAGTCTCAAAGGAATAATCAATTAAGGGGCTTTCCAGGATTTGAACATTTGACTTGGTCAAAATAGAATCAGTTTTTAAAGGAATTTGACAAATACCATGAAAACATACATGTAGACTCTAAGTGATGCCTCTCCAAGACCAACAAAATGAAAGTGACTCTCCCCCCACACCGTTGCACACCTCAATAAGCCGATGAGAAGTTGTTAGCATCAAGACAAATTAACAATTGGACTCATTTGCATAACCACATTGATTCCATTACTCATCTTGAAAATATCTTATTTATACTAGTGTAACCATTAGAGAAGCTTCTTTGAGAGAGTGAGCTAACTATGTAACCACTTGAGGTGACATGGATCAATCAAATGGCCTAAATGAGCATCATTTGAAAACATGGTTGTAGCTAAAGATGGAAACTTCTAATAAATTGATTCCTTCTCTTTGTGCCAAAGGCCTCCTCCTTCCACTTCTTTTTTGCTATAAATATATCCCTTGGGCTAGTGTAAATGGTAACCACACAATGTATAGTGAAGCCCTGCTGGATTGATATCACATTTTTGCCTTTAATCATTAGTACTATCTTTTTCTTTCAAAGTTCTGAACAATTTTTCGAGTGTGTAAGAGACATATAGTGACAGTAAGTGATGATTTTTTCCATCCTTCTATCCTTTATCCTTCATGCCTACGCAAAAGTTCTTAGTCTAATGGGTCATATAGAGTGTGTTTAAGTGTGTTAAATTCTTGTAAGTGTATAACTATTCTTGAAATGTGAAAAGTTTGCCTTTTAGTTCATTTTCCTTGTGTTATTTTACACATCTCATTTTTGTACTAAAATACTTGTTTTAGAACCCCTTAGATTTTGAAAATGGTCTGTGTATTTTATTGTATTGTACATTTGAATATGATGTTCACATGGAAGATAATCTCGATGTATCACCAATCCTAGAGTAGGTTTCCTTTTGAGAAATTTATAACTCTTTTCCTTTAAATCAATCTGGTTTGTATAGAGGTTGTTTTGTATAGATACATTCAAGGAGCTATCCCCTTTATATCTAGAGGTTCATTTCCTCTATATGTATACCCACATACCCAAAAATGTCTCAATGTTGCCCAAATCTAGAGGAGGATTGGACACTCTCTTTTAGGGTGAAATATTTGGAGACAACAGTAAGAATTTTTAGATGTGAGGTATGTTGTTTCAAGTTTTTTTATTCAGTTTGAGGTCATAGTGTGAAGGAAAAGGCATGAAAAATTGTTTGGAGGTATCTTGAGTGTGAAGAATGAAGGGTTATCAACTCAAGAAGGTTTTTATTATGATTATTAGATCATAAAACCTTTGCATTGGAACATAATTAGTTCATTTTATATGGGGAAGGGTCCTAGTTCAAAATTATAGGCATTATTTTTTTGATTGAGGGGCTATGCTTTATGAATGATTGTTAAGAGTGGAAACTAGTTTAAACCCTCTTAAAACCCTAATGAAGACTCAATGTTAAAGATATTTCTAAAAATTTCTTATTATGTATTTAATTTCTTAGGTAAGATATTGTACATCTAGGCGAAATTGGTTAGAGAGAGGAGAGAGAAAATGTTGAGTTACAGGCTTGTTTATAAATAAGTTGCTATAAAAGTCAAAATTTGCATTAGACATAGTAATAAAATAGATGGAGGAAGAATTTAGATAATCATGTTTCATGTCAATGAATTTTTATTGATATTTTATATTCCTTAAGTGCTCTAAATTGGCCATCCAAGTTAGCTAGTTGCTAACAGGCTTAATGAAGCAAATAATGAAAAACCCAAACAGTAGTGAGAAGTTGAATTAGAATTTGTTTTCATGATATAATGATGAAACCAAGTACATGGATATGTTTTTCAATAATTTTAATACATTATCATACTTATAATAATCTTTGGAGGTCATGCATGTGGTGAAAAAGATACTTAGAAAATGACTAGTCTAATTTTGTTTAGACTATGTGATATAGGGTTAAGTTATTAGTTTGTGAAACCAATATTTTGCATTTAAACATATGATATATATATATATATATATATATATATATATTATAATGGTATAAATATCTCATAGGATCATATACATTCAACATAATTCATGTAAAATTTCTATACAGGGTTTGGAGGTCTAAGTCACCATGACTATGTTTTGAGGTAAACTGACAGTTCTATGTGATTGAGTTGTAGAGGTGTTCTTGAAGTCTTATCTCCTATTTAGAAGAGTATAATTAATTTGGTGATTATATTGAGGTAATTTATACTATGTATATATACTTATTTTATCATATTTTAGCATCTTAAGTATATTTGATATTCATTCTTGCAAGATAATATTTTGAGGCACACAGGTCTAACAGAGCAAATTGTGCAAAACCCAGCAGTAATGAGAAGTTGGTTATAAGTGTGTTTTCAAGGTATATTTATGGATTAAATTTAATGGAGTTATTTTTAATTACTTATAATTCATTTACATGTCTTTTAGGATCTTTAAAGATAGTGTAAGTGTTGAAAATGAGGAAGCCAAAAAGGCTTGTCTGGCTTAGTGAGGACTGTGTGTAGTGAGGTCAACAAATTGGTATATAAGACCAATAGTTACCACTATACCATATGATTTTTATATTTTAATATGGTATATATATGTTACATAATAATTATAATTCATTTGAAGTATTTTTAATTGGTCATACAGATGTTGAAGTTCAATGTTTCATAACTATGTTTTTGACAGTCTTGGCAGTTCTGAGTAAGCAAGTTGTAGTGATGAGGTTGAGGCTCTATGCCCTGATTTTAAATTTATAATGAATATGGTGATATTTTTTAGGTCATTTATGTTCTATATAAGTGATTTATTATTATGTTTTTGTGGCTAAATAATGTGTTATCTTCAGTTATTCAAGATAGACTTTTCTATGTGTTTAAAGGCCTAATGTGAATATTGATAATGGAGTGTTTCAAGTGGTTGTTGTAACTAAAAGGTATCAAGGTAATTAGATGATGTTTTATAAGGCCTATTTGAATATTTTATTAAAATATTTTTCTATGTATATATTTTTACAGTGTTCCAAGGAGTCATAAGATAATGTATCCTAAAGTAGACGTAATGGAATTACATCTCCATGAGACCTAAAGAAGGATTTGGTCTATTTGAGTTATGGAAGACCTAATGTAATCATTTATTATTAATTATAACATATCCTCAAGAATATTTTGTGTAAAATATAATTATTCAAGTTTATGTGGAAGACCAATAGGTGTATGATTAAGAGGCTTGTATAAGAACAAGGTTTTTTAGGCTTAATCGGTATGTAAGAGGGTTGGATTGCAAAGCAAATGAAATAGATGATATTTGAGTGGAAGGAGGTATTATATACCATCATAAAATAATATAAGTATTTTCATGAATATATAATAGGAGGTATGATTATGAATATCAAGGTCATATGACCTAATCTTTGTTGAAGAGACATAGTTGAGCAAAGAGGCCTAAATGAGAGTGAAGAGTTGTACAGACGGTCATCATCTATTGGTTGAGAAACATAGTATTTTGAAGGTGATAAAATAAAATAGAGTGTGAATATCTTAATATATTTTCATAATCTATTTTTTTATTAACATAGTGTTCTAAAGATGATCAAATTAATTATGTGACTGAGTTGGTGTTGAGTCATCTAGGGGGTTGGTGCCTCCTTGAAAGTATGTGCTTGTTAAATCCTATTCAAGTGGGTGATTGGATAGTTAGGGTTAGTGATCCATGTGGATTTTTTGCTTCCATAAAAATAAATTTATCTTATAGGACTATAGTTCATTTTCATAGATCAGTGGGTTTTATTCCCCTTGAGGGTTTCCCACATATGTGACATGTTCTTGTATTTCATGTTCATATGTATGGTTGCTTGTGCTTTGATTGATCTATATATTTGTATGAATGTATCATGAATGTTAAGTGGAATATAAAATAATTTTATTCACCCCCATATCATTCATTATGCTTCTAATAATGTAGTGGTCCTTAAGAGATGTGGATGAGTTGATGTAGTGTTCTATTTCATGAGGGTTCCTTGAGAAACTTGAAATTTGCATTTTTAAGCTTGACACCTCCATTTTATCCTCTTATCTTCTATTAAACATAAAAAAATCTCTTTCACCACTTCAAGATACTCTCAAAGACCTTTTATACATTAAAACCTAGTTTTGAGGTTATTTTTAAGATTAAGACCTTCCTTTCTAGCTTGAATCATAATTCTAAGAATTGCCTACAACTCTTATAGATTTCTTATTGACTTATTATGTGATCTTGGCTACCATGAAAGCTTGTATACAAGTATTTTAGGGTGAACCAAAACTTGTATAGTTGTCAATAAGCTTCTTGATCATGCTTGTGATTTGTAATTACCCCAATATACCAATAATTTGCTTTATATCCACATTTCTATGAGACATAGAACTTGCAATGTGAAGTATAGGCCTACAACTTAAATTTTTAAGGATTCTTGACCATGTATATTCTAGGATACCTAAAATATTATCTTCAAATAGTCTTTTAGATTCTATAAGAGATATTGAAACCTCTACACTTTTCCCTATTGGGATTACAAAATTAAAGCTTTATCTTGATGACTTTAGAGATCTCTTGACCCTCTATAAGTTAGTAGACTTGTGCTCTTGTTATTAACTCTTTAAAGAGTCCTAAAATGCCTTGAGAAACATGTTGCAAGTGTGTGACTTTCCTATCTAAGCTCTATACTATTATCACCCCATTGATAGGTCTTCTAAAATGTAATTTCATGCCTATCAAGAACCCTGCTCTATGTTAAATATACCTTGCCAAAATAATTTGTAGTTATCACACCTTAAGATCATGATTTTGGTAATTTATGGAGACCATTAAAGATCTTATCCACCTCTTGGGAGGTCCTCAACATTCTTCTTATTTCAGGAAAATTTTCTTAATCCCTATTATTTTTTGAAATGTACACCCGTGGAGGGTCCTTAGCACACTAGAGGATTTGTTCATGGGTGTGGAGCATGAGTTCTTGTCATGGGGCATAAAATTTTTGGGTGTGGGGCACATAAGTATTTTATGTTATCAATGCATGTAGAAGATCCTATGTCTCATCATAATAATGAGAACATCCCCAAGGCATGGGACCCTTGTGTTCCTTGGGACAAACCTATGGAGAAGGTTGGATTACATATAATCTAAGTGTACCTAGTTTAGGACTAGTGCATCTAATTAAAAATATTATAAAATAAATCTACTGATAATTCCAAACCTAAATATTTTGATAGAAAAGGGAGGGAGAAGGTAAGAAATTTGATAAAATGGAAATGTGGTGATGCATCAAGAGTAGATATATCACCTCACCTACTTGAAACATAATAAAACTAAGGGGACTAGATATAGGTCCTTAAAATTAGGTATCCACTTTTATTATTTTATATGGAGGTAATGTAACACAAGGTAGCATTAAGAGGGATGACAAATGATCCATAGACAATGCCTACATAGACCCATGTATACACAGATTATGAATTATAAAGAATTTTAATTCCATGTGGAGGTGAAAAGGTAAGATGATAATGAGAGGGATGAACATCCACAAATAATGTTCAATAACCTTAAATGCATGTATAACATAGAGTATGAAATAAAAATAGTCTAGTTCTCATTAATTTCAATGCCTAATCTAGTATTACAAACTTGAACGGGTAGATTTTTGTTACACCAAGGAGAGGTCTCCCAACACAATAAAAATTAGGGATTTTATATAATTTAGCAATTCTTTATGAAATAAATTAACCACTTGGTATGATAGATATAATATTTGAACTCACAAGTTGGTGCTCAGGGCTCTAGATTGATTAGGAAAACTAACTCCCCATGCAATAGTCACTATAAATCATGCTCATTTAATTTGAACTAATAGTCAAAATCTAAAATTAATTTTAAGGATATTCATAGGTTCACATGAACATCGAGAACTAAAGAACACTTGGGTATTCAAAGGAGGCATGTGGCCATGTTTTGACATTATGACAAATGATTTTACATTTAACCACTCTGGCTCAATCTTGGTTAATGTCCAAGTACCCCTAAAAACCATCTATAATTTCCTACCACCTATTGATCCATATAGGTTCACTTAGTATAAAATTTGTATAGGTTTTTCTTAGATCTTGCCATGTTGTCTTTGCACATGTGATGTATTTTCGGTCCATGTATACATTGGACTATGTGCACTAATTTCCACACAAGTTACACATGGAGATTCTACATAGGATGGATCATGTGACTTTCTTTGAAGATCAAGTGTGCACTAGGCCAAGCACATGCCTCACAAAGGCATGTGGAGGATTCCTTTAGGATATATGAGTCTATGGAATGGATGACATGTGTCTTGGACTTCAACCTATGAATAATGAATTCATAGGTGTAATTATTTATGTATAGGAGTGAGACTTCACCATATGAGTTTGATAACCATCCTAGAGTGGAGTATGCAAGAAAATGTATACTTTGGGATGTGCACTTGTAAATTTGAATCTACACCCTACACACCTTACCTTGCACATTTAAAATTTGAGAATTTCTATGCAAAGATTTGTGTGGTACTTTACTTTGGAAGTTTTGGCATTGAACTATAATATCATAAATATATTTGAGAGATGTGACCATACGTAAGGATCAATTCATAGTCTAGAGTGTGGTCTATGAATAATGGAAGCACATATGAAAATCTCTACATTTCAGTATAGGACCTCATATTTTTGATTAAAAAGTCCCCTGAAGAGAGCATGCATATAGATTGAAAATATAATGTACACATAATTAGAATCACATTCTATACCTTTACTTTCTTACCACTTCCTAAAGCTTAGGAACTTTGTGCACATAGTTTGTGTGAGCATATTCAGTTTGCACCTTTGGATTTATTGATACCACACTTGAACTTTGAAATCCTAAACCATTAACTTGGGTGGTTACCCTCCATGGAAACCTAAAATATTCAAAAAACATGGAAATATTTATACAGGGTGCATGACAAGACTCTATCTATAGACACACATGGATACATGGTTGAGGTACAGACCTAAGTCAATTGCTAACTATGGGTACTTGTAGGATCATCTGTGCATAATTTTGTTTATGAGGGATTAGTCACTATGTAATTATGGAAACCCTCTACATAATATCTAATAAAATCTATGTAGGTTGGGGTGACCTGGATGTTAAACACTTTTAAAGAACCTAGTAGCCTTTGAAGCAATCCATTGGGGACAAAGTCATTGTATCCTAAAATCCATCAACTCTGATAGGGTGAATCTTGCACATACATGAGATCTAATTCAACTTCATATGAATAGGAACCATTTCTCACCCTCATTTTGTATGTTTGTATGCACACTACTCACCTAATAATGTTTTGCCTATCACTAAATAATTGGGCCTGCCTCATAAAAAAGTATAAAATAAGGAGAAACACATGTTTAAAATCACTTAGGATAAAGGAAACAACAAGCTTACCTATGACTACCTACATGTGCATGCATGAATTTAGGAAAATAAAAGTAACTAATCTACTATGTATAAATTGAAACCAAGTACCTTGGTCCCCTTAGGTAAAAAAAAACCTCTGGAGTCATTTTTATAGTGCATAACTCTATTTTGATTGGAAGGCACAGATGGGAAAAGACTTACTTTCCAAGCTGGTGATATAAATCACCAAATTCTAAAAGATGGATCTTAAAGATGAACACTTATTCAAGTCCTTCCTCCTCAATGGGTAGGCTCCCTTGTTTATATCATAGATGCTCCTCCAACTTAAACATGTCCTTTGTAAGATGCCTTTTTACATTCCTAGGAGGTAACAAATAAAGCACACTTTCTATTGTGACCCCTCCTTGTATTTGTGCTACATGTTGGGTTTGGCCTCAAGAGTGAGTGGGTGTTCCTCTTTGGGAGGTTGAGACCAAAACATGCTTGCACTACCTCTTAAGGAACACAAGTGCATATGGGATCATCTAGGATTTTATATCCATCTTTAAAAATATCAAACATTTCAACATTGGATCCTTGATTCTTGATTCATTTGATAACATTATTCCCCTCATCCTTAGCCAAACCCTAGTCTCCTCAAAGAGTAAATAACCTACCTTTGGAATCCTGAATAAGCCCCACAACTCCCTGCCACCTATTTTTGTCTATGAACTACTTTTGGGTTGATCAATGTGTCATTATTGAATCATAATTTATTCTTTTCCATTTTTTTTACCTTTAAGGTCCTCCACCATTATGTAAAGTGGTAGCTCCCCAAATAAGCTAATAATCTCAAATTTTCCCTCCTACTTAGATTCCTCCTATGAAGGAGGAGGAAGTTCACTTGTTTGTTCTTCAATGAAGGTAGGGGGTTACACCAATAGGTTAGGGGTCTTAAAATATTCCTCATTAATGGAATTTAACCCTTCATCCTTAAGGGCCAATTCTTCTATGAGATCAAAACTATAACAACTAGACCGATATTCTTTCTACTACTCTAGGTTTGACCTTTCTAGCTTGATGATAGAAAGAGGGATACCAATAATTATCTCCTCATCCTCCTTACTTGAATTATCATCCTTTATGCCTAAATTATATTCATTTATTCTCCATTTAACTATCCCACCTTTGAAAATGGAGATGGTGGGTGGGAAAAAGGTTTCTATTGGTGAATTAGGATTGGCCTTAACTAGGTCAAACATCTCAAAATTAGGTTTTTTAGTCCAAGAAGGTTTCTATGGTTGGATTTAAGGATCTTGAGGAAGACCATGGTTTTAAATTGGTGTGGGCACAAAATCTCTTAGAAAAGGATAACCTCTAAAACTTGGGATTTTAAAACTAGGAGGCTGACTTGAGAGTTTATGAGGTTTACCTTGACTAAAGTTAGGGAATTTGAATGCAGAGGATTCTTACCTCATAAACTGGTATACAATCATAGGGGAAGATTGTTTGAAGTTGGTAATAGAATAGGATACTTAGAGCTTAATTCTTTGTGTTCACATAAATAGGTGATGTATCTACCCTTCTTTAGCTTTGATTTTCCTATCCAAGAATTCCTTGTCATATTTTCTTTAAATCTCCCTCTCATACTAAAGATAAGCTTGTCGAGTGAGTTCCTCATGTCATCTTTTACATTTTATCTCTCTGTCAATTTCCCTCATTTATTGGTTTAATCCTAGTAGGATATCTCTAATGATTTGATAGGACTAGTTAGGAACATAATAATACTAATTAGGATAAACTTAGCTTTCATAAATCTGGTTGGAAACATGAATAGGCTACCAAAGGCATGAGACAGGGTAGAAGGGAGGCAAATACTATGAGGTGGTGGGTATCTTATTGGTCTAGGCTAATTTTGGGTGAAATTGAGAGCACTCTCTACCTAATATGGTAAATGGGAAAGTGTAATAGTAGCATTTTCATGGAATGGGGGTGAAAGGACATATTTTTAGGCACTTGATCTAATTAAACAAATGAGATTAACATTCAAAGTCATCAAGTGCTCCGTAAACTGTCTTCAACACTTGAATTTATAAGAGTAGAACCAATACCTTAGCTAAATTTTGAAATTTGATCCATCAAGTGTGCCAAAAAATGTTTTCATTTGAAACATGCACCCATGGAAGGTCCTTATTACATTGAAGGATTTTTTGATGGATGTGGACTATGAGTGCTTGGCATGGGGCATGAAAGTGCTCAGTGTAAGGCATAGAAGTATTTGAGATTACCAATGTGAAAAAAATATATTATGTATCATTTCAACAATGAGAATTTCCCTAAGGCATAGGACCCTTACAATCTTTAAGATGAACCTCTAAAGAAGGATGACTTATTTATAATCTAAGTGCACTAATTTAGGACTAATGTGTAGACATACAAAGAGCATTAAGGAAATATATCACTAATTCTAAACATAAATATTTTTATGGAAAAGGAAGGGAGAAGGTAATATATATTTTAAAAGGGAAACATGGTGATTGACCAAGAGTAGAGTGAGCACCTCACTTGTTTATAACACAATAAAAATAAGGGGACTAGACATGCATCCTTTAAACCAAGTATCAATTTCATAAGTGTTTCACATAGAGGTAAGGGAACATAATGCAATGTTTAGAGGGATGAAAAATGGTCCACAAACAATGCCTATATAAACCCATGTATACATAGAGTGTGACTTACAGAGGATTCTAATTCTATGTAGAGGTGTGAAGGGAGGATGGTAATGAGAGGGATTAACATCCACATATAAGTATCGACAACCTTAAATACATATAGAACATAGAGTATGAAATAACTATAGTCTAGTTATCATTAATTTCAAGGCCTAAACTAGTATTATAAAGTCAATTTGGCAAATATTTTTAACACTAAGGAAAGGGCTCCATATACAATAAAAACTAGGGATTTTATAGATTTGAGTAAGTCCTTGTGTAATAAAATTTCCACTTGGCATAGTAGATAGAATATTTAAATTCATAAATTGGCACTTAGGGATCTAGGTTGATCAAAAAACCAAATCCCCATGCAATATTCAATGTGAATCATGCTCATTTAGTTTAAACTAATAATCAAAATCTTGAATTAGTTGGAAGGATATTTATGGATTCACATGAACATCAGGGATTTAAGAACACTTGGGAAATCAAAAGAGGTATGGGACCATGATATAACATTCTGATATTTTTTTATATTTAACTACTCTGGTTTAGTCTCATTCAATGTCTAACTACCCCTAAAAACTTCCTCTACTTCCCTACCAATTGTTGATCCATCTGGATTCACTTATTACAAAATCTACATAGGCTTTACTTAGATACCTCCATGTTATCTCTACACGTTCATTGGGTAAACCTCATGAGTGCCTATCTTTGGGGGTCATGTGTGAATTTTAATTCATACACTAATTTCTACACAATTTACACATGGAGAGTCTACATGAGAGGGAACACATGCCTTTATTTGACGATCAAGTTCACACTATGTCATGTGTACTCCTTTGACTTAAACACATGTTGCATAAAGGTGCACAGGGGAGTCCTTCAAGAGTTCCAAGTATATATAAGGGATGTCACATGGATTTGACTTCATCATATGAATAATGAAGTTGTAAGTCCAATTTTATGCATTTAGGCATGGGACTTCACCATTTGAGTGTGATAACCCTTCTAGAGTGGAATGTACAAGAAAATGTATACTTGGGGGCTGCACTTATAAATTTGAATATATGCCCTACATACCTTAACTATTCATGTTTAATATTTGAGATGTTTTTCATGAATACATTTTGGGAATTTAATGTGGAAGGCCAGGCATTGAAGTATAGTATCACATAGATGTTAGAGAGCTATGAACTTGTGCAAGGAGTAATGCATAGTCTAAAGTGTAGTCTATAAATAATATAAATGTAGGTATAAATATTCACATTTGAGTGCAAGACCTCATCTTTTAGACTTAAGAATTTCCCCCAAGAGAGTGTATATACAAAATAAAAATCTTGCATACATGTAATTAGTATCTACATTCTACACCTTTCCTTTCTTATCATTGATTGAAGCTCAGGAACCTTGTGCACACATATTCAGTTATGCACCTTCATCTTTATTATTTCTATTCTTGAAATTTGAAGTCATGAACCATTGAATTAGGTGGTGCCCCTCCATGATGATCCAAAATAGTTAATAAGCATATAAATATTTATATGGGGTGTATGATAAGACTTTGTCCATAAGTATGCATGGATACTTATCTAAGGTGTGGACTTGAGCTGAATACCAACTTTGGGTGCTTTTGAAGAGCATATATGTGTGATTTTTTATCTAAGGGACCCATCATTGTAAAATTAGGTAAACCCTCTTCACAAATTCTTATAAACTTTTTGCAGGTTGGGGTGACCTAGAGGGTTAACAACCCCCTCTATTTCAAGGACCTCTACTATCACTTCATTATAAGGTACTTTCTTATGTAAACAAGAAAATTTTCTTGTTTCAAACCTTAATTTCCATATATCCACACTCTCACATATATTATTATCAATATTGGGGTTATTTATGTCATCATGATTCTAACTTACTCAGTACTTGACCACTACACCACCTTCTAGTTCTTGAATGGACCAAAACTCAGGTTTAACAAGGTTTTGATTATGTTTCCTATGTCTACCGACCTTTCAACTAACATAACTCTTTTTTTAATATCCATATAAACCTAAAACCACCTCACATATCTCTCCCAACTCCCTCTCCAATTTCATCAAATTTCACCATGTAAAACAAAAGATATGAGGTTTTCTTGGTTCCTAAAACACTAGGTAGAAAATACACCTAGACACAGACCTGAGAGAAATATTTCTTGAGTACATCACCTTTTATGTACTATTATGGGTAATTGATTTTTTTTGTTTATATTAAAATACCTATACCACTCTTATAATTATCTTTACCACTTGAGAAATCCTCAATGATAGATTAAGACTCTCATTTTGACTATCATAACACCAATTCCAAAACTTAGACTTACAACTCCATTGGAAGGCTCTTAAGGTTTAGATATAACCTTTTCATGAGGTCATAGAGCATGATAATACCTCTCATAACATCTAATAACTATCATAGGCTATAAAATGGGATATAAAGGCCTCGAAGAACAATGTAACTCCTTGAACTTGGAATTGTCATCTTCCCCTTTTTACAAAAAATTGTAAATGATCTCAAGCTCCCTTTACTTGTATTGCAACTTATTTTGGATGGTATTGGTATAAGGAAGAGTTTATTAAAGATTCACATTTCATGCTTATTTCCTATTTGAGACTCCATTTTAAGGATAAACATTCTAAAATGCATTGGCAATCTCATTTTCTTAGTGTGCAAGCCTATACATATCTTCCCCTTTTTGAAACCTCATTAACACTGAGAAAGAATCTTAAGAGTTTGCACCTTTCTTGGGAGACATGAAGAAAAATAGGATTGGTATTTTTTAATTTTTTTATATCTCTTTCCCTTAGGAAGAAACCTCTTGAAATGCATTGAAAACCCCTCTTCTTTGTTGTATACATACAACTTTCTCCTTAAGATCAAAACCTCTTCAAAATATTGAAACTTATACTATTATGAGTTTACATTTATACTTTGTTAAATTTGGATATAAGGGAAATTTTATATCCTTATTTAGTACCTTTCACCTAGAGAATAAATCCTAAAAATATAGTGGAAACCTTTCTCCTTGTGTTTGCAGTCCTATGTGTCTTTAAGTTTTAAACTCCATAAAAACCCTCTTGAAACCTTGATTGTTTATACAAGCCTGCAACATTGATAAACCATCATCAATTTGTTTGCAACTTGAATTGAAAAATAGTTCAATGAAAATAAGGTCTTGGTCTTATTGGTGGTTCCTACATTGAGAGGAAAATATCTTAAGAGTCATTGAAATCTTATACTCTTTACTTGCAAGAATGTAGGTCTCTCTAAACTTAGAACCTCACTAAAACTTGTAGAATGGCTCCCATGAGCCCATACCCATACTTTTAAGGCATGGAGAGTAAGAGGGGTTTATTTTAATTTTTTGAATACACTTCACTAGGAATGAACCATCTCAAAACACATTACAAATATCTTTTTTCAATCTTTAGACCTGTATAGGTCTCTCAAGCTTGAAACACTTTCAAACTGGACATGGTACTCAGGGATTAAAACCTAATTTTTAGGGTGTTAGGTGCAAAGGTGTTCTTTTGTATTTTCTTAAATTCCATTTATAAAAAATGAAACACTTCCAAATACATTGAAAACCTAATTTTAACTTGTAGACATGTGTAAGCACATTCAATGCTCAAAACCTTGTCAAAATTTGGAAAATGGATTTAATAAGTATGTAGGCCTTTTATGAATGCTCTATGAGATTATTAACATTAAACTAGACCTCCAACCATCATATATTTCACTTAAATAGGCTTCAAAATGCCAAAAGTGAAATCTCGAGCTTGAAGGGTTTAAGAAGGTTTAGGACTTCCTATCTTCTTTTTAACCATTTAATGTGGATTGAAGCTTCTTTATTTGATTTTTTGTATTGTAATGATGATAAATAGATCCACCAACCCTCTCCAAGAGCAATTATTCTCCATGCAATAAGAGGGATGAGATCAAACTCAAATCATGCTCTTATTGAGCTGCCTACAGGCTTATTTTAGCTTCTTAAAAATGATTCATAGCCCTTTCCATTTATTGTTATTTCCAAACACATGGAAAGGATTCTTCAAGATTCTCTCCTTTTCCAATGGATTTACAACCCCATGCAACTCTTGAGCAAAAGTAGCACATCCTAAAAAACCTAGTTGTAGGTGCCTATGAAGGAGATTATAGATTGTTTTTGGTATATTTAGAAGTTTGTGAGCATGGTTTTATTATTTTAAGGAATGTGAAAGCTTAAAATTGATGAGAAGACCTATGTGACCTTGTTTTGGGCTTGAAAATCTCTTACTAGGTTTTGGAATTCTTGAAAATACCTCATAAAACCCTATAATTCCTTATTATCCTCCACATTTGAGAGTTTTAATGTCTTGTTCTACATGTCGAGTCATCAAAAAGGTCTTGAGATATCTATTGTATACTTGAGGGAGGATTTCAATCCTGTATTTCTTCATGAAACCTCATAAACCCTTGAAATCATGTGCCTTTTTTTATATATCAAAATGTAGGACTTTATTACACTATAACCTCATGAAAGTTTATTCCTCTTTGATCTTTACTTGAAACTTGTCATTTTAATCTATAAATGGATCTCTTTTTCATTGATATAACTTGAAAAATATCCTTGAAGACATGAAAAGGCCATGATCCTACTTGAGATTATAATGTTTTAGAGATGGTTAAGTGCACTTATCCACATTAGGGGAAATTGAAAGCCACCAAGAGGCAAAGTAAAGGGAAATAACTAACTTTAATGTCCTTTTGACTAGTTTTATGAACTAGATAGGATCATGGAAGGGTTTTCAAATATTAAAATGACCTTTATGAGGCATTAATAAGACCTAATTTCTTTAAAATGACTTTAATGACCTCTTATACAACATTTATACCTTTTGATATCCTCTAATACACTTATTGAGTCCATTTTGATGTATTAATGATTTCATTATGCCTCTTAAGGCTTATTTTGACCTTACTCTTCATTGGAAAACACTCTTAAGACCCTTTTTTCATGTTTATAACCTTGATATAATGCATTATACCTTTAACCAGATATTGCATTCTCCTCAATTTGAATCCTTCTAGTCATGGAATGAGGTCTACCATGGTTAACCATAACTTGAACAAGGCTTTATAACACAGTTTTTACATTAAGGATTCCTCTAATAGGCATAATACAATCCATGAATTTGATAATGACTGTAAGACTCATTCAATGAATAAGAGTACAAAGAACCTTAATGACTCATGCATACTTTATTTTGAACTCACATAATTATCATGGAGATGCCTAAAAGGAGCTCATACTCAACTGATTTTGAAAAAGAATACCCCTCTATAAGTGTGGAAATATCCTAGGGACCAAGGGTGGATAGGATAACCAAAAAGATCTTGGATGGAATGACCTCCCACTACATGTGAATGGATAATTCTTGAAGAATCACTTTTCAATTATCCCTTCTAATGTAATTTAAGAATATCCCCCATGATAAAGTCTAGTGATGTAAATATTATATTAGAGTTAGATAGTTTGCTTTAGTTGTGTTTTTTATTATGTTTTATTGTGTTTTCAATTCTTTATCCCTAGTTTATGTTTTGTGGCATGTGTTTGTTCACTTTGATTCTTCCTCTAGTTTTCCCCTTGCTAACCTTACAATGGTTATACCCTATTCTGATGATTCATATTAAGAAGTAGTTAAGCCATTTATGATAAAGTAGAGTTTAATATAAATTTTTATCCTCATCCTCTTAAGTCTGATCACTTAAAATTTGACAAGGCACTAAAAACACAATCCCAATATTGGAAGGAAGAAGGTGATCCCCCATTACTAAATAATGTGATAATTAAATGAACTTCTCTTGAGAAACTAAAAGGATTAGGGGTCACTGATTCATAAGTGAGTAAGTTAATTGAGAAAATATCCATTTTCAATAAAGTTCATCACAAAATATCGATCATAGTCAACTCGATGAGTAACCAAAGTACCTTCTTAGTGTAGAGAGTTCATTGAACCATCCATACACCTTGGCTATATTGGTCCCCAACCTTTATGGATTAATGATGCAGGAACATCAAGCTAATATACATATTTTTTGTGTTGATTGAATTTCATATGTTAGTAGAGGTCAAATTTGGTCAATTTGGAATGAAAATATATATTAAGGATCCTCTAGTGTCCATTTGTGTCTTTGAGGTCATTTGGAGTCATAAAGAGTCATAAGAGTGAGTTTTGTATGTGTTTAGATTTTTCCCTCCAAAAGTATAAATTTGAAAATTCAAATATTAGCACTAAGTCAAGAGTGACCATAGTCATGGTATAAGATGGTTAGAAGATAAAATATTGGGTTCAAAAGGGCCAAGAAGTATTTTAAAGGGTGTTTTAATTCATTATATGTATAAGTCATTAAGTTAAGAGTCATGATTAGTCATGTAATCACTATTCTCATGTTGGGTTGGTATGAGAAAGTATAGTTGTGTAACCACCTCACAAAACCAATGTAAATTTTTTGATAAGAAAGGAATTTAGAGGTAGTGGTAGCATAGTATAATGTGGGAGAGAGAAGAGAGAGAGATTTGAGAAGGAGAAACATGGAGAAATAAAAAAAGAGTGGTATAACTCCTCAAGAAAGGTGGTAGAGTATAATGATGGACTAAATATGTAATGTCTAATGATCAAAATGAATAAACAAGGAATGGTTATATATTCCTATGTTTCCTAAATAGTATTTGGATTGTTTTTAATTACATGTTATCTTTGAAAGGCCCTTGAGGCCATGGTCATGTTAGCATTTGTGTATAATTTTAGGTTGGAAAAGGATTGTAGGTTATAATCAAAGCAAAAGAAGATGGGAATGGAGTTGATGAAGGTAAGTGATGTTCTTAGGGAATAGATTATGGTTCTTATTAAAGTGATGGTCTACAGATAGTGTATGGCTAATGAGAAGGTATAATAGTAGGATTGTATGAAAATTGAATGGTAAAGGTAATTCCCAATCCATCATTGTAAAGGATCTTTGTTTACACAACCAACCCTATTTCACTCAGTTAGATTGTTAATAAAACTAAGATTATATGGTTAAGAAAGTGTTTAGTTATGGAAATGGTTGAGTCATGATAATATTTTAAGGGAACCATTCTAAAGTTTATCCTTATGAAGGGTGAAACCTCTTGTATCTAGACAACCCTTATGACATAGTTAAAAAACACATGCTTATATGGTTAAATACCAAGGAAATAGAGTAAGAGTTAAATAATTTATTATTTTTTTGGTTTTATGAAGAATTGGTATGATTAAAAGTGCATAAGTATCAAAATAACCCATGATGCAGTCTTAAAACCTATTGAATACAAATAGACCCCTATTTGCACAAGTTCATACTTTATTTGTATAGGCCAAGACAAGGAGTATATGAATACAATAAATGGTATAGAGATAGATTTTATCAAGTACTAACATGATTGTAAAGGAGACTAAGGTCCTTAGAGTGACCATTGGTAAGTGTTTTATAACCTTATAATATATACATTTCAATAAAACACTTGCACAGTCAATTGAAGGACACATAAACCCTGTGTTTGGATCATTATAAGCTTTAACTAGGTGATATAAGGTTTTTAATCAAGTTAGATAGATGGAGGAGGTCAAAATAGACCTATGAAAATTCTTAGATCTATTGGAGACATACTAACACTTAATAAAGTGAAGTTTTAAGCCTTTCAGCCTGCACAATCAAGGTCATAAGACTAGCTAGGGTTTCACACTTCAAAACCCCATAAATTTTGATTGAACTAGTCAAATTGGTTGAAACTTCATATTTTGATGTTATTAAATTTCACATATAATATTTTTAAGGTTTTAATTTGTTACCAATTTTGTACATTATGGAACCTATATTGTGGGTATGTGATAGGGCTAAAAAGGCCTAATTAGGAAAATGCTAACAAAGGGAGTAATTTATATACAAGGAGTTAGATGGAGACATGTAAGGAGATAGAGGGTGGTCTAATGTGGTATTATATCCTCAATACGGTTGATATATTCTTCAAACAAAGAGATATATTGAAAAAAAGGCTACAAAGCAAGTAGGGTATTTATGAGCTTCAAGTGTGGAAATGATTATTAAAGGGTGATTAAATGATTGAATGAGGTTAAATATAGTGTGATATTATCATGAAAGATCATCAATGAAATTATATTGAGTCCTTGGAACAACTAACAAGATTTGGTGCTTAAAACCTATGAAGATTGCTTAGTGAGAAGATAGTGAATGAGTGAAAGAAAGATAATGTGGAGAATGAATGGAATGAGTTATTTGGGTGAATAAGGTGTGGATTAATGATCTGATGATAAATATATAAATTATTATAAGTTCCTAAAAATAGGATAACTCAAGAGAGTGTGTTATCAAGCCAATGAGAGTAAATAAGCCTATAAGTGAAGATTGAACCTTATGAACAAGACCAAGCATTTGAAATCCAAATTAAAGATTGAAGAATAAAACTAGGTAATGATGATTATGGGGATTTTCCAAATTTCATCTACATAAAATAAAAAATTAATTTAAAGGAAGTCTAAATCTCATGAAAATTTAAGTTTATTCCTAAGAAAGGGTGATTTGGGAAACCTATATCATAGGGTTTTCAGCTTGGATGGTAATGGATCAAGGCCTTGAGTGGGTTCAAATGCATCTCTTATATGTGTATATAAATTTACATGGTAGTATATTAATGCCCAATCCTTCCTTCTCATATCCAAATTTTGAAAATAAAATTACCTCTTGACTAGTTCTGAGCACCTACGATATGTCTAATCTTGCCTAATGCATTCAAAATAATAGAAGAATTGTTATTTGAAAAAAATGACCATTTTAAGGAATTAAGGCCCAATATGTTTTTTTTTGAAGTAGAATTTATCACTCTCTTTCCTCTAAGTTCATCTAAGGGGGGATTTGGTTGATTATCTCATAGTTCGGTAATGGAGGCCTGTAGTTTGGTTTTTAAATGCAAAGGTAATATTTTCCCAATAGTAATTTCCATTTATTGTTACCAACATGCCCCATTTTAATATTTTTAAATGAGGACCCTATTTTAGCTTAAAATTTACATGTTTATGTCTTGTTAAATAAATCAATCCAATTCTGAATTGGTAGTCATTATCTTAGGTCTGAGTTATTTATATATAATGAAGTCTTGATATAATTCTAAATAGATTGAGTGTCCCCATAGTTTCACCAATATTTTTATTGATATCTAAATATAAAAGTCTAAATTAACATGTATATTGAATTTATTCTATATATTTGTATAGAATTTAGTACTATGACATTCATCATATTCAGATTCTAGTTTTATGGACTAACTGAGCTAACTGGTTTTTCTTTTTCCCAAGGTGGGTTTTTATTTATAAGAGTGTTCTAACCCTATACATCCACCTTTCCAAAACATACTTAGTCAAACTCAGAAGGATCCCCCTATAGTATGACTAACTTTTCATACTTAGTTGTTTTGATGAAAGTTGCCTCACAAAACCCATCATCACACATCTTTTTCACTTAAAACAACTACCAAATTTTAAAGTTAAAATGAATTCAAATTATAATGGATATGTCCCTGAGTTCAAATTCTAATAGTTAGGCCCTGAGTTCTAAGATCATTCCACGAGTTGACACCTAACTTCCCAATAAAGTATCTTTGAAATGACTGAGTTTTTTCTTTGGAAAGCCTCTAGATTCACATGATAGAGATGTGTGTCTTCATACTACTTCTTTGTGGTGTATAAGGCAAAAATTTGTAAGTCCAAGTTCCCAAAGCACCCAAACAACAAAAATTATACCAAATGTCCTCATCATGGTTATTCACTTCTACCAACTTAAAATTACCATGGAAAAGATTCCATGAGGCCCTAAACATTGAGATAATTCCATGTGTCTCCATCTCATTCCTCCAAATAAAAATAGAAGCAAGACCAAGTCATAAAGATCAAAGACCCATCTAGATATTGAAATCATGACATATGGCATGATTTTATTCATATAGAACTTGCAGGCAAAGTCCCAAGTCTGAAGGTTTCTTGTTCATATGTATAAATGATACATGGAATGTGGTATGATCCTACTCATCTACACAATATAGGAGTAGGCATATACTCTAAAGGTTAGCAAACATCTAGAAAAATTAGGGTTATCCATGCAGTAGCATCTTACTCACCTATAACTTGTAAACATCCATACACATTCATAGGTAGGAGACCCTCTAGATAAATGAGATAATTATACATGGAAAAATCCTTTTTTTGACATGATCCTATTCACCCATGGACTTTTAGGTAGGCCAGTGATTAGTCCCATGGTCAAAGATTGAAGACCCCAATAGACAAGTGAGAGTTGTCCACATGAAAACATATTATCTATCTAGAGATTGCAGACTTAGCAAAAGATAATGTGTAAAATAAAATCCTATAGATTAAAGATATAGATCAATGTGTTGACATCTCATTCCTATAGATAAAATAGTGAATTGTCCTAAATCCTGAGGTCCCTGATCACTAGGATAAATGAGATCATGATATGTGGCATAATCCTACTCATATTTAGCTTATAGAAGCATGTTGAAGTTTCCAAGTTCCACGAGTGCTCAGATAATTGAGGATCCACATGGTATAATCATGTTAACTCATAGCCTATATAATTAACAAAATACTATATAGATCTCATGAGCCCACAAAAGCCACATGTCTATATTTCACTGGATCATGGTTGTAAGGACAAATACAAGGAAAGTAAGGCCTAGATGAATGAGAAATTGACATGTGGCAAAAAATATAACTCAAACTAGTGACTAAGGGGAAAAATCAATGAGATGGTGCCACATGTTTTTCTCTACACACAGTAAATTAAAGAAATGAATATGGGTTTATAGGACCTAATTGAGCGTCAAGTGGACAAGTATCATAATTTAAAGGAACTAAATTGGCACACTTGTTTTGAATTTAGTGCATAAGTAAAATATAATAACCTAATCCAAATAATTATGGACATACATTCATCATTTTTAAATGACTAAATAATAAAAGATATTGACTAAGCACCATGTGGCCTACCCCTTTGCCATTCATAGCACCACAAAGGTATAAAAATGTGTGTTCCCCATATTATTTATGCATAACAACTCTAGAAAATACATTCCTTCATGATTCCCTTGTCAACTTATAGAGGTTCAACCTCATCAACTAATCATTGGAAGATTTTTCCATAACTATTAAGATGCAATCCACATTAGGCCTCTCCTCAAAGTACCTTAATGGGCCATGAAATTTCATTTTGTATTATTTGTTATAGGATGAGGAATCTTCTGACATTATTTTATTTTAACATTTTAGGCCATGATGGCCAAGAGTGGAATCTCATGCTTCTTGGAGGAAAGACCCATCTCTCCCTTATATATATACTACCTCTTAGTATGACTACAAGGGTTAAATCTATTTTTAAACAAATGTTGTCAAAATAATTCAAAATTAATTTTCTATACAAATGCATCTGGTTGCTTTAATTAACTTCTATTTTATTTTTCTTTAATGGATCAATACTAATTATATAGGACTATAATTTGTGCTTTTCTATAGAGTTTATATATTAGCTAGGATGTGCTTCTATTATTTTAGTTAGGTTCCTCGATTCCTTTATTTTTATTTTTATTTTGCAAAGATATGTGTAATTAACTATAGGTTTGTTCACAATTCATTCATTTAAAGAGCCTTATAATTAAGCATTTGTCCTTTTTCCTTGGAATATCTCTCCTTATGTAACTGAATCCCAAGCCATTGTGAAACGTAACATATAGTGGTGCAACTATAGCTAAGCATGTTGTGGTTATTGAAGCATTTTTGTTCCCCTCTAATCAAAAGAATTTATTTATACCTTACCCTCCCTCTCTTTTTATTTTTATTTGTGAACAAGTGATCTTTCCATTATTTTATAAATGGTGAAGTGAATTGAAGTAGACTTATAAAATTTAGTGTGTTGCAATTAGTTTAAATATAAGTGTAAAATTTTTATAAGTCAATGAAAAAATCAATATAGGACCTCGAGTGGTAGCATTGTATCTCTTGGATATCTATTCCAAGTAGGCTATATAATATATCCCCATACTCACATCATGTTCTCTAGATTACCTAAACAACAATCCTAAAATGAAAGGACACAAGTCCCCCAATTATTCCATGAGCTCACTCAATTCATCTAGCCTCATAAGTGCAATTGGGACTGATATCTTGGATAGAACAATAGACGATAATGTCCCTCTATTATTGGTAGTGTCTAAAGGGATAGAAAACATGTATATATATATATATATATATATATATATATATATATATATATATATATGAAACTAATAGAGAATGATGTATATCATATTTTAATATTTTTGTGTAGTGCAGGAGACCTAGGTTATAAAAATTATATGGATCAAAGTAAGAGATAAGAATCTAAGCATAGTGATATGGAAAATGTAATCCATTCAATAGTAGGATGTCTAGAACTAAAGAGTAGAGCCCTGATTTCTATTTATCAAATGTAAAAGACTAAGATGCTCCAAATATTTAGTTTTAGTATCTACATTTTCATTCCCTTTAATCTAGTAATGGATAAGGATTAAATTACTAGTTTAAAGGAAATAAATGTGTGTTTGGGTGTGAACAACACACCTTTCCTTTTCTTGATCACACTTTGAGTGAGTTAATGGTGTGTGACCTATAACTAAGAGTATGTTATGTTATAAATTAGTGCATATAATTTTAAATTTTAAATAATTGAAATGATTGAAAAGAAAGAGAGAAAAGGAGTACACCTACGTGTTGATACAACTATGTTACCCCTTAATGTTTTGACTTGGTAAAGATGATTTATTATGAAGCATTAGAGCTAGAGGAGGTTCATATCTAAACCTTGGAAAACTGAAGAGGAAAATTGGAAGGTATTATTCTCTCAATTCGATGCAAGAATGATTTGTGACATGACCATTGAGATCATTATATCTTAATCTCACAACTTAAGTGTGAATATGTAATTTGGTGAGGGTGAGCAATTTAATCAACTCATCCTATAAATATAGTGATATTGGATGTTTTAATAACTAAAAACTATAAATTTAATGAGGTTGAATAATTTTATCACTTCAACCTATAAAATGAACTAATTGTTGTAATAGAAACAACTTTATAACAATACATCCTAGTGTAACTAGTATGTCTTGGTGAATAGTATAATTGGCATTTTTTTAAATTTTTGGAGCAATAGCATGGCATATGCATCTCTAACATGTCTCAACTTGATTATATGTGTCATAAATATGAAAAATCATGTTTTAAATCTATGAAAAATTGGTACAATGTATAAGATTTCGACCTGAGTGTATATGTGAATCATGAAACTTAACTAGAGATTATGCAAGTGTGGAGGTCATGCCATTGTGACATTCCCCTAATAAAATTTGGAGATAATGATAATTTAATAATTTTGGAGTTCATGTATTTATGATATTACCCCACTAAATTTAGAAACTATGAAAATGTGGAGGTCATACTTCAATGACGTGCCCCCACTAATATGCCCCACCTTTGAGGTGAGGGAAATAGAATATGGTATGTACCTTACCTCAAAAGGATAAGGTAATTGTTTAATATATTTATGAATATGTATCATATATGAATAAAATATATAATTATATGTATCAATGAATTTCACATTATGTGATCACATCAAGATCTAAAATGCATGATATGTGTAATGGTAATGTTTATAAATTGATGGTACAATCTTAGCAAACAATCATTCACACACACAAGAGAATTTAATGTAATAAAAAATAATTATCCAAGGAGACCACTTACAAGGTCATGTTCAAATGTTACACAATCAAAAGGAATGACATATCAAATGCCCAATCTACATAGAATGATATATTCAAATGTCTAATCAACATACAATGGCACAAAACCCACAAACAAGGAACATATTCAAATGTTGCAAAATAAATACAAAAAAAAGCAATGAAATAAACTTAAGGAAATAAAAATATGAATATATAAATCAAAATCAACCAACATAAAAATATCATACTAGTCCCTACATATATGTGTTATAAAAAATGTTATCTAACATAACATATCAAGTATATTGTGAAAGATATGAACATGGATATAGACAAGTGTAAGTGTTAGTATATAATCTCAAACATGATAATTTATAAATGATCATAAATGATATGTAACCTGTATCAATCATGATCAAAGAATTAGATTACCCCAATACACTATATGACATGAGTAGAGGAGAAGTCCAACATATGTAAGTGCATATATATTATATCTGGGTATGCATGTATCACACTCAAAATATGTGTGAAACATATATGTATATAGAAATAAAATGATATACTATCTACCAACATAGATGCCAAGGAGCTAATAATACATGGGAAAGATGAATATTTATATATTTTGGAATGTTTTTGTATTTTATTGAGTATTTTATTTTTTGTGTCTTTGGAACATGTAATTTTTATATTTTATCAAATATTTTAATTTTTTGTATTTTTGGAATATTTGATTTTCTTTGGTTAATTTATGTCGAATGGATAAAGTTTGTCATGGTTGGAGAATTTTGAGTGAAAAAGGTTCATATAATGAACCTCTTCTCTCCTTAATTATTTAGTATAATTACCATCACCATCATGTGATATGTTAACTAATCTTCCCTTGTAGGAAAAGTGAGATATCTTATTGATGTTGATCTATGTTAGCTTCTAGTTAGTATAGCCAAAATGTACCCAATGTAAAATTGCATTGATTTTTATGGTGCATGACCCATGCTTTCATTTAGATAACACATGGACCACAAGAAATCGATCATATTATGTATCCCAATGATTTTTTCCAAACTTACTTTATAATGTAAGTATTTTATGATATAACCAAGTTGTGCCAAACATCCTTCATTAAAATATGTTTATTTCTCTATAGGATCAATATGATTATCATGAAAATAAAATCCACCCATGAATAATGTAATTGTTAAATCCTTTTGGCAAGGATGATTTTTGCTTGGTTTAACGTGAAGTGGATGTGGAGTATGTCGATCTAGTACTGGTTCTATATTGATAATTTTTACAAAGGTGTCATATAAAATTTGGGATGCCACATGTTTTTTCATTATATTCACTTAGTAATTTGTTCCCATCGTATGTATCATGAAAAAAACATTTGTACTTTATAGGAGATAAATTTAATTACTTATTATATTTGAGTAGGAAACAAGCATATTTATGCACATCCATGTATAGGTTGTTAAATGAGATATAATGTTTATGTAATTCCCTTTCCTTTAGTGGAGGATTAATACCTCTACTAAACAAGAATTATAGTTCCAAATCTAAAGGTCGATATGCTAAGGAATATGATGTATTTTAAAATTGAATATCATAATCTTGAAGAGAATCATCATCATGTTGTTTGAATTTTTTAAAATGTTCCAATTTAAATTTTAGAATGTTGTGTTTATTAAAGGCTAAGAAAAAAACATATTCTAATTGCTTGAATTTAGTTCAGGAACCATTTCATAAATGATAAAACTAATTGCAAGTTTCATGTATAAAGCTCATATGAAATGACTTTAACAATATACATTCATCTTTATCTAAAATTTCAAAAGAATGTACATATTGAATTATATGTTTGGAATGATCTTTGTGGCTAAAAAAGGAAGGTAAGATTGTCATGATAAACTCTTATGGATAAGAATATTCAAATACACATTTTTCAAAAATTTGATTTTAGATAGTGTTATCACTAGTAGTAGAAATATATGATGATACTTGTACTTTAAAAAGTGAAATTTGTCTTTGGATATCTCCTATAATACTCATCATAGACATAAGATAAGTAGTAGGAATGGTTGAAGTCTAAAATTTTGTAATCATTAGGTGTAATCAATAATTTATTGAGAACATAAGAACAATGGATGTATCATCATTATGAGATTTTTTTTGAGATTTGCATCACTTAAAACATTTAAATTTAATGGAAATTAACCTTCACTTGAAAGTTGGGTAATTTTGGGTGATGATTCCTCTTTTATAAATTTAGGAACCTTTGGTAAAGATTTGTCATGTAAACGTTTTGGCATACTTAGTAATGGTACCTCATTTAAAATATTTTTCATGGTATATCATGTAAGAGTTTTGGAATTTTTGGTAAATATGCATCATTTGAATATTTTAGAACATTTGGTAATTTCACATTGTTTAGAAATGTGATAATTTTTCCTAATTGTTCATTTGTTAGTATTTAAAAGGAAGCCATGATATCTTTGTAAATATTGTGAAAGGTTTCACGATAAAAATATGGGAATTTTGAGTTCTTATCATGAAGTATGAGTGCATTATTTGGAGATTTAGGAACCTTTGGTGATTACATGATTTTACATGAAGAAAATTTTCCATCATTTTGTGTTTGCAAAGAGGTCATTATATCCTTGTGAGCCTTGTAAAAAAATTCATGATTAAATAAAGGAAGATTTTTCCATGTGTATGCACATTTGTTTTGAGAGAGGGAAGAACATGTTGACCATGATGTGATGTCCTACCATTTTGGTTATTAATAGTATGAACAGTAGAACCTAACATAGGTTATCAATGTGTAATGGGAGTGGGATGGTGATTATTACAACCTTGAAGAGTACGTTTCTCAATGAAACAAGTCAAACATGCCCAATTTTTTTCACTTAGTAATATTTGAAATTTTTTGTGCTTAATATTAGCAACCTTATAAATATATATATCTCTTCTTACTTATATATTATACTTGATCTTAGAAAAACACCCTTAATTTTATCTTTTTTCTTAAAAAATAGAATATATAAATAAAATATGAAATCCTAAGAAGCTGCACAACCTTAGAGAAAATAATGGTAACATAAGAAGATGCAGGGGTTGGTTTTACCAAAATTTTAACCCTAAATGTAGATATGTTAGGATAGGGTTAATAACATATAAATAATACAAGCAGAAGATAAATAAACTAATCTATAATAGTTCATTAATTATAAACTTAGATAAATGAATATTTTGAATTATAATACTGAGATATGCTAAATATAGAAAGTACAAAATTCAAAATTTGTTAAATTGATTGAAATACCAAAGATAAAATATACTTAGATAGGTTTACTATGTGAAAGAAGATTTATGCAAGGAATAGGTGGAAAGTATGTAGGATCAATATTTTGGATCATTCATCAGATTATGTAAATTAAATTTTTTTATCCATGGACACTAGCATAAAATATGGATATTACTGTAAATGTTAGTGTCTAACTATGACACAGGTGTATAATATGGAATAATGACTAGATATCAATGTGATCAACTTCATTTTTATAGTTTTTTGCATTTATGTCAATTTAATGAGATATGGGATATAAGATGTATCTATTTTCTAATTGACCAAACCTTAGCTTTCACCCTTAGAATGAGTTTTTTAAAATGGGTTAGTGGTATCACAGTGTCAAGCCAACCTCAATAATCCCTCTATCATTGATCACTTCCTACATAACCAATACTCTAAGGAGGGCTTCAAAATTATGTAGTTATCCCATATGTGATAGGGTGTGTGTTCACAAGGGTGAAATATACTATATGAATATGCATGAAATTATCCAGCTTGTAAGTTGATAAATATCACTCATGGGATGTTATTTTAATGATTCATAACTTTTGTATGACTTATCCTATGACTAATAAATAAATAGGGAAGATTAGGTCATAATAACTCATTTGTGCAATTAAATGAAAGAACCTTGGTAGGTTCTTATTTATTATTTTATAGATGAGTAATGGAAAGGCTTAGATTTGTATTTATACCATGCATTTTGAAAAGATCTCATGATAGTGTTCAATAAGAAAAATATGTTGACCCATAGGTTTCAAAACATTTTTAATTTGGATGACTTTTGGTAACTGGGGACTAGATAAAGATTTGGACTCTACCATCGACAATAGTGTCCCTCTATGGGTAGTAGTGTATAGAGGGATATAAAAAATATATGTATTTGAAACTAATAGTAAAGGGTGTAAATCATATTTTAAGTTTTTTATACAATGTATGAGACTTGGGTCATCAAAATTATATGGGCTAGAATAAGAGAAAAACATTTAGGCATAGTGAGATGGTGAATGCAATCCTTTTGGTAGCAGGGAGACCTAGAAATGAAGAGTAGAGTCCTAATTGATGTTTATCAAATGTATAAGATTGAGTTACTATATATATTTAGTTTTAATATCTACACTTTATTTTGATTTAAATAATATGTGGGCTTCACCATTTTTATTTTTCCAATGATGTTTTATTTAAATGTAAATATAATGGCTCGAGATTCTCCATCCCTAGATTTAGCTTGTGGCTACTACCTATCTTTAGATTTTCAACCATGCAACATAATTTTTTTATTATAAGGTATTAATAGTTTAATAGAGATTAGATATGTTGTTTAACTCTTTTTATAGTTTTAGATATGTAAGGGTTTAGGGGTTAGAATAGCCTAATAAAATGGATGAATAAAACTATTCTAAAAAAATCCAATTTAATTAATTTTAATAACATAATATATTGAATTTGGAAAATTACCAAATATAAATATTACAATGCTAATTAATATTATGATAATTTCAACACAAAAAAAAGATAATACTTACCTTATTTGTAGATGCACATGCAGATTTAAACTGATGCTCAAGATTTCATCATTAGATTATAGAAATATTATTTTAGAAGGCCTAGAGACTACTATCTACCTATGGAAACTAGAATTGATGCTTCTGTTCATGGATGATGCTTTTATCTAGTATATAATATTCACTATATTAAAAAGCAACCACCTATGCATGTTAGGGTTTTTTTCCATATTTTTGTTTATATATATGTTTCATGCATATAGGCCCTATATTGTTATATATATCTCAAACCCTAGTTATTCACCTTAGGTCATGTCACCTTGCCAAAAATGGGTTAGTGAGATCATGAAGTCAAGTTGACCTCAAGGACCCAGTTTTTAATGGGTGTTTCCTACATAGCCACTACTCCGAACAGGGCCTCAAACATATGTAGTTCTCCCATAGGTGTGGGATTATGTATACAAAAGGGTGAAATATGCTATATGCAAGGTCATACAATGATATGTCTTTTAACTTAATAAATACTAATCATGGGTTATTATTTGAATGTTTCATTCCTAAAATATGATTACTCCTATGAATGATATAGAAATATGGAATAATAGGGTAGTATGACTCAATTTTGTGATTGATTAAATGAGTTTAAATATGTGATTGATTAGTTTTTTCTATATGGGTAATGAGTAGGATTTGATTTGTATTTATATACCACAACTTTTGAAAATATCTCATGGAAATGTTAGATAAGATAAATAAGATGACCCATAAGTTTTTAAAGATTTGAAATTTGGATGAATTTTGAGGTATAAACACTAGATAATGAATCTGGACATGCTAATGCTATTATTGTTAGTGTCCATTAAGATGGAAAACTACTAAAGGTTTGTAACTAGCATTGAAGGATATAAACCATATTTCAAGCTTGTTTTAGTGTGCAGGTGTTCTAGGTCATCATAATGATAGGGTTGGTCTATAAGAAAGAAGTTAGCATATTGAGATGGTGAATACAAGCCTTTTGGTAGTAAGAAAGTATTTAAATGAAGGTAGATCTCTAATTGGTAGTTTCCAAGTGTACAATATTGACATGCTAAATACAATAAAACTATATTATCTATAGATATTAATGACTAAGATGTTCCTTCTTTAGTTTTATGGTTGAAGATATTTTTGACAAATGATATTAGTAAGAATAATATGATTAACTCATCACGTCACATATAATAAATATAAAAAACTAGAGATATTCAACCTTTTAAATGAAAAAATTACTTAATTATTTGAAGTCATTTTTCTCCATCAGGTTGAGAATTTTTTACCCCTTGAACCTCATTCATATATTTACCTGTTGATTGAAAAATTCATGAGATTGAGTCTCCATTTTAAATTAATCAATCTAGACAATAAATTTTATTCTCTATGGCTTCTTTGAGATTATATTTTATTTATAAAATCCCTACATTGCTATGATTGATACAAACCTATATATTTAATCAAGACTTTCATGCATGTTTTTTCTTTAGTTTTTGTTTTTGTAGGTCTGCAGCTTCACCATTATGTAGATATTACTTGGAATATAAGATCTGAATTTGATAATTACATTTTTCTTTCTCCATCTATAATGTGTTCTCTCTAAATTCCTCCCAAACTTGTAAATAAAATATGTATAAAACTAAAAAATGCGTATGTAGCTCAACTGAACTATGCATGGTGATATAAAATACATCTTATTATGATATAAAATAGAAATCCTATCCTAATAAAAAATTAGTGAAGATTTTAAACAAAGTCACAAATAGGAAGAGAAAACTAACTACCTTTCCTCACTAATTTGATCCATAAAATTAATTTATTATTTGCACGGATAAAATTCAAGGAATAAACAAGAGAGAAAGTTATAAATTTGAAAAATTGTGCATCTCTCATTTCTATAGGATCAACTTATATTTGATAATCAATCCAGTATTCTTATTCATTTATTTTATTTGGTATGAATGCTTAAAATGGTTCCTAAGTTGAATAAATGCATGTTTGAAAAAAAAAATCTCTTTCTCATGTTCTATAATAATCATGACCGATGGCTTATATTCACTTGATTTTAAGAAAGCTAGGAATATAATTGTAAAAACATCTGCCAAAATAAAAAATACATATTCTTTATAAACATTGGGATTCTTTACACTATTAATGCAACTAGGCTCCTCTTAGATCCTCTATTATTTTACAACATCCTCTGAAATGAAGCCTCCCTATAATAGTTGTTGTTAATTATTTTTCCCAAAATTAAATGCATTTCCACCTTCAAAATGACTTATGATTTATTCCAAGATGAAGTTGGATAGGTCCTTTATTTTAATTTTCTCCTCAAGATGAGGAAACTCTCCTTCTCTAAATTCACTTTTAATCTTGACTAGATAATAATTCTTGCTCATATATCCACTCATTCCCTCAGGAATATGCTAGGTTCTAAACCATTTCCCATTTTGGGATCACTAATATTTGGGAGTAAATATGAATTAACATAATGTGAAGTAATTTTTACTTGTTACTTGCATGTCGGAGGAGGTTTTGTGATGATTGAGGGTGAATCTTTAGATCATTATCATAATAGGACCGTTGAATGTCTTTGGTAGATAACTAGTTTTTCAAATTTAAAACCTCACGGAAGACCTCTATAATAAAGTCTTTTAATTTTAGTCAAATATTTATGATCTATGGGATCAAATTAATGTAATCAGCAGTATTGGGGGATTGGAAAGAAAATACATGGTAATGATTTTAGCATGATTAAAGAAATTACACTCTCTTGTATGAGAAATTTTCAGCTTCAAAAATAATTATAAAATCTTTTAGAAGTGATTTTCCTCATAAAATTTGTATCATAATAACAATGTATAATAAAAATCTTTTAAATAATAAAAATTAGAAATACCTAATGAATGCTTGAATGCAGTAGGGATCATGTTATGGGTTATTTTGAATATGAGATTGAAGTCATAAACGAGCTCCAATTTAGCTCTTTTGATTGTGTTAAGATGTTATATGAGAGCAAGCACATATACATTCTCCCTAAATTATTTATACAATTTCTCTCCATCTCATCAGAAGTTTAAATTGAATGTGAATCCAAACCTCTAAAACATTATTGTGTTTTTCCTTTGAAATAATATTTTAGTAGCCTAATGGTTACTTTTTACCTTATAATATTATGGATTAGACAAATATTGTCCACATATTTAATATGGTCAAAGGGATTGATAGGTACACCCCAATTAAAAATGGGAAGAGTTTTTAAAGATATTTATGGGATATTATCCCATTTTTGAAAATTTAAAGGGTTATAAAAGTTCCAATAAATAAAGGGAAGTACCCTTGGATGGGTCATAATTATGACTATATTTTAGCATTAGTTTTTTGAAAAAAGGTAAGTTATATTGATTGTAAAATGAGGAGTATGACCATTGGATTCATTAAATGATTATAAATGATTCAATGAGAAATAATAAATAATAAATAATATTCTCACCAAATTATAATATTTAAATTTTAAAATTAAGGGACTTATAAAATATTATCAACTTTAAACAAAATAATGTCATACTAGCCATGCAAAAAATATTGATGTTCAAAAATGTCCACTTGATTGTATTCACATATTCAAACAGAAAATTAGATACTATATCAGTGTGGAATTTCCTTTTCAGGGTAACCTCTAGAGATGGTTGGATCCATTCATGTTCTAATGTTTAAATCTACCTACTCCAAATACATAAAATGGAAAATTTAAGGGATAAATGGAGAAGGAAATAGAATAAAACAAAATCAATGATGCACTATAATATAAAATGGGAATATTTATTATCTATTAGAAAACATTATTTTTAGGATACATGAAGTGAAATAAACACAACTAACTAAAATGAATGCAAAGGGAAAATAATAACATTAAGTCATCCTGGCAAGATCCAAACAAAAGGTAGACAAAGAGAGCCACAAAATAATTTCTCTTGTATAAATTATGCATAGTCTATTACATTTCAAAATATGGTTCTAAATATTCATGCACAAAAAATAACAGAGGCTCAAATCTAAAATATTGAAATGCAGTGAGCATGAAAATATTAGGAAATAATCTCTTTGCTCTATATGAGAAATTACAATAATATAAAATAAGAGAAAGGAGAAAAGAGAGGGAAAATAATTTATTTCTCAGCTTCCCATAATCCAAGTGGAGGAGAATTGAATGAAAAATAAGAATTTGTCTATCTCCATTGTATATTAATTTTGATTTTTCAAGGCTCAATAAATATTTTATAGATGCACATTTTATCTATATATTTTATTGTACTTAGCCTGCTCTCTTTTTTAACTTTCAATCACTTTTTAAAAGAAAAAAATATTTAAATTTATGATAGGTTGTCTTTAATTACTTCTATCACTTCTTTCTTTTCTCATTTTTAATCTCAAAACCTCTTTTAAAATCTTCTCATAGATTTTATTTTTAATCTGATGGTTCACATGGATTCTTAGATATATGACATCAACAATATTTCTTATAAAAGATCACACTATTGTATCTCAATAATATTCATAGTTGGAGATCCTTTTAGGATTTTAAGTCATAGATCTATTTTCAAATAAATGGGTTATATTATATAATAAATGGGTGGAGCCCATTATTTAATTTTTAAAATTAAAATTTATCCATTTTAAAATAAAATAATCTTGAATTAGACCCTTATTCACAACAACATAGATTGGTTAAAATATGAGTCTCAGTGCGAGAATTTCAACAATGAAATTTGTCGATGTAATTTTGTGAATGGGCTTCAATAGGTGAAGGGATAAACCCCCTTATTTTATGATCAAAATATGTAACACACATCATATGTTCTAGTTGGTGAAATAGATTAGTTAGAAATGTGTTTGTAAACCTGTCTCTAAAATTTACTTGTGTTGTATCAAGTGACTCCCTAAACAACACTTAAGACTATCAAAGAATGGATATTTAAAATGATTCTATGTTATAATAATTTTATCTTAATAAAAATTATCTGGCTAAATTTATATCTAGTTAGTGCACTTGAGCCATAATATTACTATGGTTAGTGATATCCTCTAATATTTTTTTCTATGCCATAGCTTCTTGCTACCATCCCACCCCATATCATCTTGTCAAGATTTTTGGTAGAGAAAAAACATGCTCTCACCATTGTATACCCTATGAAATATTGATAACAAATCTAAAAAGATAACATATGGTTCAGGTAAAGGTAGCACTAGATTCAACATCTAAGTAGTAATGTGTTATGAAATCACACCATCTAAAATTTCATGATATGTGATCTTCACCATGGTTATCCACCTTGTTGTGTCTATTGTTTTATATACAAAATAAAAAATGAAATTTGATATCATATCTTGACATATATAGAAAAAATACATGTAAAAATATCACTAGTACCTTGATTATATATATCTAAGAATATAAAATTGAAAATGAAAGAAAACACTTAATGTATACTTCATTTTTATATGTTTTCATGATGTTGATACATAATGGTCTTCCCATATGTTTAACCTTGAAAGATAGCATCATTGTATTAACTCAAGGTGGGTCCAATACTAATCCACCATTCCCTATTAACCACCAAAATTAACCTCCATGATCATTATGCTCATCCTTGGACAACCCATATTTCATATTATGGTACCTCTCCCTCTATCATTTGTACATCTCAAGTAATCACTTCATGCTTATCCTCTCCTATCTTTGTGCATAACCACTACTATTGAATCCCCATATTTGGGGCATGAGGTGGTTTCAAAATTTTTACCTTTTTTGGAATGCTTCATCATCTTACCTCACAAGTCTCTCTTGAATGCCTCACCCAATAAAGTATGACAACATGAGGAGCCATTAGGTGCACTAGTCCAAATTATCCCTATACTCAGTCAAAAGGGTGAGGCTTAGACCACCAAGTATAATTCCCCATGATCTTAATCCTTATTTTTGATACTACCATAAATGTCTATAATTCCCATATATCTAATGTACACTAGCAAATCATCCATATGATCTAATCTCTACACACACTTTCCAAAGCTAGTTATAGAAGAATCACTCAAACCATGTGATATTGTGCACACCTCCTCTCCCTAGGTAGGTGGCTTATGACACAGTGTGTAAATATTTATAACTTGTAAATTAGTAAATTATCATATATCCAACACTAAAATAGTATCGTTGGGCCCATCATCTACTAACTTTAGCTCGGCATAAGTCATGCATGAACTACACCCATATAAAAACTCCCATATCATATAGCTTGCCCTACTCTAAAAATAATTGGCATAAAATGATAATATACACTCACATGGGAATCATTCCATTGATGTATTTATAGATATTCAAAGGTCATAGAACATATAAAGTAAATAATATACGAATCTTACACTCTTCATACTCATATGATCTTGTTACCAATTAGGATACTTTTTTTATGTTCATCTACTGATAGGGGTGTGTCACACCTTATTATATTTACCCCAATAAAAAATACTACTATGTCATGAACATAATCAAGGGTGATAACCACCTCCACGGTATCCCCATCCACCACCCATATGAAAGTATATGTACTTTACTCCTAGCGACAAAGTAATAATGCAATTAAATTAGTGTTTAATGAGACTCTACACATGTACATGATGCCTTCAAATCTAAGTCAAATAATATTTATTGATCATTGGTAGGGTAATAAATAAAAATTTTGGTAGTAAGCTAGCATTGGTGCACCTCCACATTCATCATCACCTTTACAAAATATCAAACAACATCACTGTTGACCAAATTTGACCCTACATGTCAAATTAGGACCCCTATAGGTAAAAACTTACATTTTAGGTGTTTTATGGGTCTAATACATATGTATTAAGGTGTATAATAGGTCATTTAGTGTGATTTCATGTTATACTAGCCTTGGTCATTAGTCTTTTTAGGCTTTATATCATTTTGAGTCATTTTAAGGTCAAAAAGGGGACATTTAATTAATTGTACAACATCCTTGGGAAATTTGAAGGTTTTAAAAGGTTATGTCACACCCCATGTTTCCTAATATGTCTTAATCAACTATTGGTAACTAAAAGTGGTAGGTGCTTCAGAAGAAAGAGCAATTTTCTTGGGTAAAGAGAAGATTTTGGCACTTGTACGGCCCATGGGGAAATGTGCCATGTGGGATAAGGTCATGGAATGACTCTTCAAATTTATTAGATCCATATCAGTTATTGACACATTTTTTAAGTGCTAAAAAAGTCCTAAAACCGTTCTCCTTTTTCATCCTTCTAGGCACATGGAATTAATCTTAGGTTTGTACTTGGTATGGACAATTGGAGAAATTTCGGGTCAAATGAATTTGGGAGTTGAAATTAAACTTATATATATTAATTTCCATAATAATATTGTGAATAATTATGGTATTTTATTTACGAACCATCCTCATGAAGTTGACTATGTTTTTTTGCTTGCCAATCTGTGTACCCTATAGATTTTGCCTTGGTTTGAGTAGTTCCATAAAATTAGTTTCTAATATAGTTTCCATATGATCTTTAATATATATCCTCATATTACCCATGATTTTTTTCACATTATAATATTTTTATATGAGCAAATTAGATTAGGTTTCAAGAGGAAGCACTTTTTTGTGCAACAGACAGTTTTTCACCATGTTCTAGATTTTCATGCTTTGACAATGGTTATAGGGAGTTTTGATAAGTTAATTATAATGTTTCCAATTTTATTTTTATATAATTTAATCTCAATTTCATTCTCCAAATAAATCTCCATGAAATTATAGTCATTGAGTGCAATACAGTCAGTCTACCCCATGACTGTCACACACAATTAGCCAGGAGCTCTCATGGATGATTCAACATTGAAAAGGAAGTGTGAAATATTTTTTTGAGTTTTGAAACATATTTATGTCTAATTTAAACACCAAAAGGAGAAATAAATTTACATGGATGTAAAATCTATTGAGTATATGAAACATTTCAAGTTTTGTTGCCTATGTGCAACTTAGAATGCTTATCCATAGGTGGTGTCTTCATGGAATAGTCATGTTGAGAAGGAGATTGGGATTTTAGAAATGTTCTAGTCCATGAAAAGAGACAAATTTTAATCATGTAAATATCTCAAAATTATTTTAAATATCACAAGTCATGTATTCCATTTGAATTACACTTACTACATGTACACACTGAATAACCACCTATAGGTGGTACCATAGAGGATTAAAAGGCAATTTTGAAATGTTGAAATAAGTGTTTGAGCCCTTATCAAGGTCATAATATGTTGAAATAATCATGGAAGACCTATTTTAAATTTTAAATGATAAAATTGAAGTTTAAAACCATGCTAAAGGATTCAATTACAGTATTTAGGGCTCTTTTCCCTAAAAGTGCAAAATAGGGGTCCATGGGCATGTTGTGATATATTATGACAAGGTTTTAGATAGATTAAAGCATCTTGATCACTATAATTTGAAGTTTTAATCTATTATAAGGACTCCATAAGGTTTTAGGATCATATGAGCAAGGAAATTTAGTTTTTTAGAGACCCCAAATTGCCTATTTATGCTCTAAAAATAGTCAGTGTTATCTATAGTTTTGAGTCAACAAGAGACCTCTCCATCCAAGAATTCCAAACCTAGATCATGACCTAATATTTGATGGTTATATAAGGTTAAAAATTAATTTTTTTGTATATGGGTTATCCAATGAAGTTGATATATTGAGTTTGAACACTACATCACCTGCAGGCTTCCTTGTCATCATAAAAAAGCAACCTACATGATGGATGTAGATTATCATGAAGTTTAAGCTAAACACTTTGAAGGATAGACCCCATTACAAGAATATAATGAATAAATATAGTGGATTTAAATTAAAGGATAATTTAAAAATCATAAATTAAATCCTAAATCATATTTTTACACCTACAAGACCCCACATAGTCAATTGTAGTTGACTATGAGGGACAGAGAGCAAAATTGTGGCCTCTTGACGAGGATATAGCATGGAGAAGAAGAAAATGGGTTAAATAAGGTGAAAATTTATTAAAATTTACTAATTATAAGTTTATAACCACCTTTACCAAGCTAAAACATATAAGTATACTTATTGGTGTTCCCTTAAAGGCAAAAACACAGTCAGGAATGGGATACAGTGTTGACTGATTAGGGTATGGGAAAAAGTATGTAAGGAGTTGAGGTATTTAAGAGATCTATAATTCCTTCATGATAATCATTATAATATACATGGTCTCTTTGAAGTTGAAAATAAAGCAAGGAAGGGCCTAAATGATGAAATACATAGTCTAAATTTAAATTCCTACACACATTCCTTGCCTGGCAAGTTTGTCTTAGTTTTTTAAGAGTTTGGAGAGTCAAATGGTTTGAAAAATGGATGAAACATTTCAGATATTTTATTTAAAACCTATATAAACCTCTCCAAAATTTTAAATTTTTGAGTAAATAGGGTAAGTACCCTCTATTTTATCTTAGACAGAGGGTACTTTCCCCATGCATAAACCTTGCAGTCTTATCAAGTGGAGAGAAAAGGATGTCTTGTGAGATAAGTAAACCTTGAAAATAGTTGTATGAATTTATATAGAATACATAAAAACATTAACTACCAGCTCATATATTGGATAATCCTTACAGGGAGGTCTAAACCCTTAGGAGTTACAATCAAGCCCACTAAGCATGGTTATGCCTATAGTCCAAATGGAGGGGTAATTCCAATTGTGACATGAGATGAGAATTAAAATAGATTTAGACATGTTTATGAGGTAATAATATGGGTGATAAATCTTTTTAGGGTAGAGAGATTGCATATAATCCATTTTTGAGCTCAAAACTAACTCGGACCAGTAAGAAATGGAAGGAAGAGCTCAATAGGCTAGTTTTCAATACTCACATCTCTCATGAGACTTTTAATGGATGTAAAATGAGTTTAAAAGTGTTATAATGGGTCTTAAATAAAATTCTTGTGGAATTTGTTTGTAATTTTAACATCAAGTTTTTATGAATAATGCTTAAGAGGTCAAAATTGTCTAAAACTCTTGTTAAACCCTTATAAGGACCCAATTGGAAAGATGAGGATGGTAAGATAGTCTAATGGAATAGTTTTCCTAGAATGATAATTTTAAGTTATATAATACTCTCTTAGGATACTCCCCATTATGATTATTTGTATGGAACTAAACATATCGAGTATAAAATAGACTTTTCTTGATAGTTTTTTGTATTTTGAAGGTTGTAGGAGGTTTCAAGAGATTAAAATAACATGAGAGGGAAGATTATGACTTAAGATAACTACCAATATCAATTTCATGCCTTGGAATAACTCTTAACTATCTCAACTAGTTGTTTCATCTAATCTAATCAAAATTGGCATAGTGACCAAGCTAGTGAGAGGGGTGGAAAACTTCAAGTGAGTTGATTGTGTGTGATGCCTCTAAGGCCATGGAGGGTATTTAAATGTGTCATCCACTCCCTCCCATGGATTTTCAAGGAAAAATAATGCATTTTTAGAGGCCAAGTGTGTAGGGTGCATGAAGGAAGAGTTTTTTTGGACTATAGATGATGATGGCTCATTCTTAAATGATTTCAGATGACCAAGCCTACAACTGATTCATGGAGAGGAATGTCTAAAATCCTTCCCTCTCATTCTAATCATCATACCTATCCCTAATCAGTTTTGGGATGTTTAAATAGGTCCAAATCATGAAGGAAATATTTTGATCTAGAATGAGAACTTTCATGCCACTTTTCAAGAGTTTCATGACTTGGAGAGCCACTTTTTCCTTCTAACCTTGAATGGTTCATCCCACACCCTCTTTTCATGTAAAATTAACTGATTCTCTTAGTTTTACAAGTATCATTATGACCCTTTGACTTCTCTTTTCTCCTCTCTCTCTCAAGTTCTATAAGAACTAGCCATTTAGGCCATTGTAACTTATGCACCACTTGAGTATGGTGAAGCCCTACTCATTTACATACCATTTGATCAATAAGACTACTAATTTTTACCTCTTCATGATTGTTTATATTGTTTTCTAATTATATTATTAGTTTTTCTTAAGTGATAATTCTTGTTTCTTTAGCATGTTATTTCATTCTTTCATCATATTTGCATTTAGAAGCTTTTTCTTATAGGGAATGTGAAGTGTTCTAGGAAGTGTCAAGGTTGAGTTAGTTAGTCTATTCACTATTTCCATTCAAGGCCTCTTATCTAGTCCTCATAGCCTAAACATTCATCCATAACCTCATAATGTAACATTGATGTGAGAAGATGTAAATTAAAGAAGTGTATGTTTGGTTAGTCTCTTGGTTTCATGTGTAACATGCATCTAGTTGGTAGTCATCAATCAATTTGGTGTATCGCCTCCTTTAGGATATTTTTTTTTTAGTTTTCTCTCTCCCTTTCCCCCCCTAAATTTTAGGTGAAATAGAGATCCAAAGTGGTATATCAAGGGAGATATCCCTACTTATAAATTCACCTCATCCTTAGGCTACCCAAAATCCTAGAGGTTTTTTCATTATGCCACTTGGATGAGGAGATCTTAGACATCTCCTCAAAGGGTACAAATCCAAGCGATAGTAGTTTTTGGTATGTTCAATGGGACTCAAACCCATAAGGTTGAAATATTTTTGGTATTGTCTTTCAACAATCAATATTTATAGGCATCTATCTAAGCATCAATGGCAAATTCAAAGTCACATCAACTAGTCAAGTAGCCCAGGTATTCATTTTGAAGATTGTTGATAAATATTTATTATGTTCTTGATTCTTAATGAAGTTCCATGGCTGACATGGGTGTCAAGTACTATTTTATACAAGTTGATGAGGTATATATAGCATATGAAATTCCATATTAGCCTTGTTATGATCCTTACCAATTCAAATATGACACCTATCAACCTATTCATAAAGTATACCAGCTCCAACATGAAGTGTATCAATCCTATATCTAGCCTTCTCAATATCTTGCTCCTCCTAGTCAACCTAGTCACTTATCAAGTTAATCCATTTTCACTTTCAAGCAAACTCTTTTGGGCTATGAGAAGTATATGTTAAACCTTGACACACAAAGGGGACATGGTCTAGATATTCCTAGACATCTCATTCATAAGGTGAGATATGCATTAGATTTGGTCAAAAGAGAGTGGGCACCTATTGAGAGAGCCAATTGGCAATGGTTTACAAGTGAGATGCTAGATATGAGTGGCTTAGTTTTCTACTTAGAGGATAAGCTAAGAATTCATGAAAGGAAGCCTCACCAAACCTATCAACCTTCATATCCACTTTCCCAAGATTGATATCAATCTTATTTGACCCCTATTCATGAGCCCAATTAAGCTTACTAAAGTCATCTTTTTCCCCATCAGTTGGAAGACAATTAAAAAGAGAAACCTTATTTTTGAAGCTAATATTGATAGGCGAATTGAGTTGGCCAATAAATAAATGAATCAGTCCATGTTAGTAGTAAATTAAGTTTAATTCAATCCCTCATTTTCCTCTCCCATTATATCCCCACCTCAAGAAGTGACCCATAGATATGAGATTCCAAGTTGGAGATAATGTAAAGAATCCAATCCTAAGAATATTCCAAGTTCCTTAAAAACTTCATCCACTCCTCAAATTGTATCATCACCTCAAGAAAATACTTTTAATCCTAACATCATAAGCAGGATTAAGATATTGGAATCATGGGGAAAGAAAGAGGATAGAAGCATTGATGAGTGTGAAGTTGAGAGTGAATTTGATCCTTTACAAGCCCCTCCCACCCTTCTTCAAGAGACCTTTTGTGTTCCATGTTAGCCCTCTTGTACTCCACATCCTCATGAAGATTCCTATGAACTTATAGAAAAAAAATTCCAAGAGAACCTATCTAAGCAAATTAAAGAGTTAAAGTCAAAGATGAGAAAGTCAAGGTGTGATGGAAGGTTTAGACCCAAAACAAGATCCTATGCCTAAACACACCCCATCTAACCTATCTCAAGAATTTTTTTAAGAAAAATCAAATGTGAATGAAGTGATTTTCAAATATAAGGAATAAAACTAGACCATTTTAGCCCAAGGTCTTCCTCCCCTTCCTCAAGAGCTTCCAATAGGATCCCCTACAATACATTCTCAATCTATTTTTGAGCCCTATGTTCTACCTCCACCAACTAGTTCATCTTGTCCTCACCCCGTCACCCTTTGCCTTGACTTACCTATGGTATGGGAACCTAAAGAGGAGCATTTGGTTGAGTAAAATTTAGAACTCTTGCTTGAGGAAAATGTAGCTCTTTTGCAGCCTCATGGGCTAGGTCACCTGATTTCAAGATGCCTAGTCTTAACATCACTAAGAAGGAAAAGGAGATTGATGATCTTGTAGCCCTTAAGAATTAAGATCAGATTATGATAGTTGAGATGTAATTTGAGAGACCTCAGAGGTCCTAAGTGCTGAAGAAGAGGTGATTCTTTGTGTTGAGTCTTCTTGTTTGGTTGATGATGGAGAATTCCTTCCTTGTGTGAAAGAAGAAGTCTTGGGTAAAGTCCTTTTGGATTCTAAAGAATAATATGAAGGATATTCCCTTATTTTTCCTCTTCATGATGCTGATCAAAGAGAGGATGAGGACTTATGACAATAGTCTAAAAACATTTACAATTATTTTGAGTCTCTCAATGGGTTTACAACTTATTTAGAGCTGATTAAAAGTGATGGTGAGCAAGATGACATTGTCTAAAATGTTAAAGATGATCAAGATCAAAGTACACATCAAACTTTGGAGGTCAAGACAAGACTCTATTTGCATCAATATTTCAAGGAATAAGAAACCATTCTTCTTAAAGTTATGCCTACAAAAAATATAAAAAATGATCATGAGATGAAGAGTGAGCAGCAACATGAGGTATGTGTACAAATCTAAGAGGAGTAATTCTACATTGGTGACATGTTTGAAGATGATCTATTTGAGAGAATAATAATTGAAGTGCCAAGGAATAGGTCTAATCTATCAAGTTTTCAATCCAAATAATAACATGCTTAGTACCATGATTCATCTCATGAATAAGTATATGCAAGAAACTTTCCTTTTGATCTTGGAAAGGGAGGTGTGATAAATTTTTAGTTGTTTATAGTTGTTTACTTCCTATTTTTCCTAAGTTCTTTGAGCACATGTGGTCTTATTAGTATGTTTACTTTGCTTTGTGTGTGTCCTTTATTTTATGTGGTTGAGGTAGTCAAGTGGTCTTGTCTTGATTAAAGAATGGTTGTCAAGTGGTCAAATGTCTCCTTATTTTGCTTCAAACTTAGTATAGCAGGCATATTACCCTTATGAGTCACCAATTTGTCGACCAAATTTGACCCTATAGGTCAAATTAAGACCTTTATAGGTAAAAACTTGAGTTTTAGGTGTTTTATGGGTCAAATACATATGTATTAAGGTTTATTATATGTCATTTAGTGTGATTTCATGTTATACTAGCTTTGGTCATTAGTCTTTTTATTCCTTATATCATTTTGAGTCATTTTGAGGTCAAAAAAAGGGCATTTAATGAATTGTACGACATCCTTAGTAAATTTGAAGTTTATAAAAGGTTATGTCATGCCCCATGTGTCCTAATATGTCTTAATAAACTATTGGTAACTTAAAGTGGCAAGTTATTTAGATTAAAGAGCAGTTTTCTTGGGAAAAGAGAAGAGTTTGGCACTTGTACGGCCCACGGAAAAGTGTGTCATATGAGATAAGGTCATGTAATGAATATTAATATTTTTTAGATCCATATCAGTTATTTACACAGTTTTTAAGTGCTAAAAATTTCCCAAAACTATTTTACTCTTTTTTCATCCTTATAAGCACATAAATCAGTCTTTAGGTTTATACTTGGCACGGATAGTTGGAGAACTTCTAGGTCAAACACCTTTGGGAGATGAAATTAAACTCAGAGAGATTAATTTATATAAAAATATTTTTAATAATGGTGGATTTTGCTTTATGAACCATCCTCATGAAGTTGACTATGTTTTTTTGCTTGCCAATCTATGTACCTTATAGGTTTTGCCTTAGTTTGAGCAGTTCTGTATAATCTAATTTCTAATATGGCTTCCAAATGATTTTTAATATGTATCCTCATGGTAAAAATTATTTTTTTCATGTTAAAATATGTTTATATGATCAAATTATCTTAGGTTGTAAGAGGAAGCACTTTTTTGTGCAATAGGTAGGTTTTCACCATGTTCAGGTCTTTCATGCTTTGACAATGGCTCCAGGGAGTTGTGATAAGTTCATTATCATTTTTAAAATTTTATTTTAATATCATTTAATCTTAATTTAATTATCCAAATATATCTCCATGAAATTATAGTCATTGAGTGCAATACAGTTAATCTACCATATGACTGTTACACGCAGTCAACTAGGAGCTCCCATAAAGGATTCAACACTGAAAAAGAAGTGTGAAATATTGTTTTGACTTTTGAAACATCTAGATGTATAATTTCAACACCATGAGGAGAAATAAATTTATATGGAGGTAATATTTATTGAGTATATAAAACATTGCATGTTTTGTTGCCTATGTGCAACTCAAAATGCTCATCCACAGGTGGTGTCTTCATAGAATAGTCACATTGAGAAGGAGCTTATGATTTTATAAATGTTCTAGTCTATTAAAGGATTAAAATTGGAATCATGGAAATATCTCAAAAATCTTTTGAATATCACAAGTCATGTATTCTACCTGAATTGCACTTACTACCTATACACACTAAATAACCACCTACATGTGGTAACAAAAAGGGTTAAAAGGCCATTTTGAAATGTTGAAGTAAGTGTTTGAGCCCTTATTAAGGTCATATTGGGTTTAAATAATCATGGTATACCTATTTTAAATTTTAAATGAGAAAATGAAAGTTGCAAACCATGCTAAAGGATTCAATTACAATATCCAAGGCTCTTTTCCTTGAAAGTGCAAAACAGTGGTGTAGGAGCATGTTGTGAGTATCTTATGAAAAGGTTATAGATATTTTAAATCATATTGATAACTAAAATTTGAAGTATTCCTATAATACAAGGAATCAACAAGGTTTGATGAGCAGATGAGGAAAGAAAGTTAGTTTTTTGGAGACCCCAAACTGCCCATTTATGCTCTAAAAATAGTTGGTGTTATCTATAGTTTTGAGTCGAGAAGAGACCTCTCCATCCAAGAATTGAAAACCTAGACCATTTGTTCATGTTTTATGGTTATATAAGGTTAAAAATAAATTTTTTGGTATAGATGGTATACAAGGAAGTTGACATACTAGGTTTGACTACTACAACACCTATATGCTTCCTTATCATCATAAAAATGCAACCTATAGGTTAGTTGTAGATTATCATGAAGTTTGAGCTAAACACTTTAAAGGATAGACCCCATTCCAAGATTTTAATGAATTAATATGGGTATATATTTTGTATATGACTTAAAGGATAATTTTTAAACCATAAATCAAAGCATAAATCATATTTTTACACCTGCAGGTTCCCACACAGTCAATTATAGTTGACTGTGAAGGGCATAGAGCAAAATTGGGGCCTATTGATGAAAATATAGCATGGAGATGAAAAAAATGGGTTAAATCAGGTGTAAAATGATTAAAAGGTACTAATTATAAGTTTATAATCACCTTTATTAGGCTAAAACATATAATTATACCTATAGTTGTTCCCTCAAAGGCAAAAACATAGTCAGAAGTCTTGATTAGTCAGGGTATGGGACAGAGTATATAAGGATTTAATGTTTTTAAAAAAAAATGGTTTCCTCCATGATGATCATGAAAATATACATAGTCTCTTAACATTGTAAAACAAATCAAGGAAGGGCCTAAATGATGAAATATATAGTCTAAAGTGAAATTCCTGCACACAGTCCTTACCTAGTAGGTCTATATTTTTTTTAATAATTTGGAGGGTCAAATGGTTTGAAAAAGGGATTAAATATTTTAAATAGGGTATTTAAAAAATATATAAGCCTCTCCAAAATTCAAATATTTTTAGAAAATAGGGGAACCACCCTCTATTTTGTCTCAGATAGATGGTACTTTCCCCATGCATAAACCCTACAGTCTTATCAAGTGGAGAGAAAAGGATGACATGTGAGTTGAGTAAACATTGATAAGAGTTGTATGAAGTTTGATAAAATCCATACCAAAATTATAGACTATATCACATATGGGAGAATCCTTACAGGGAGGTCTAAACCCTTAGGAGTTACAGTCAAGTCCACTATGCATGGTAATGCCTATAGTCCAAATAGAGGGGTAATTCCAATTATGACATGAGATGAGAATTACCATAGATTTATACATGTTTATGAGATGGGAGAATATTTTTTATGGTAGAGAGGTTGTAAATAATCCATTTATGAGCTCAAAACTAACTCAGACCTATAGGAAATGGAAGGAAGAGCTCGATAGGCTAGTTTTGAATACTCACATCTCTCATGAGAACATGCATAGATTCCTAAAGAGTTAGAGGTATTAGAATGGGTAATAAATATAATTCTTGTGTAATTTTTTTGCAATTTGAATGTCAAGATTTTATGAACAATGTTTAAGAGGTTAAAACTATATAAAACCCTTGTTAAACCCTTATTAGTACCTAATTGGAAATATGAGGATGGTAAGCTACTCTAATGGAATAGTTTTCATATAATTATAATTGGAGTTTGTAGAAGACTCTTTTAGGATACTCCCCATTAGGATTAGTTATACGAAAATATACGTATGGAGTATTAAATAGACTTTTCTTGATAGTTTTGTGCATTATGAAGGTTGTAGGAGGTTTCAAGAGATTCCAATCACATGGGAGGGAATATTAGGACTTAAGATAACTCCCCATATCAATTTAATTCCTTGGAATAACTCTTAACTATCTCAACTAGTTGTTTCATCTCATCTAATTAAAATTGGCATAGTGACCAAGCTAGTGAGAGGGGTGGAAAACTTCAAGTGAGTTGATTGTGCATGATGCCTCTAAGGCCATGGAGGGTGTTTAAATATGTAATACACTCCCTCCCATGGATTTTCATTTAAAAATAATGCCTATTTGGAGGCCAAGTGTGCAAGGTACATGAAAGAAGAGTTTTTTTGGACTACAGATGATGATGGATCATTCCCAGATGATTTTAGATGACCAAGCCTACAACTAATGCATAGAGAGGCATGTCTAAAATCATTCCCTATAAATCCAATCATAATACCTATCCCTAATGGGTCCAAATCATGAAGGTAGTTTTTTAAGCCAAAATGAGAACTTTCATGTCATTTTGGAAGAGTTTCATGACTTAGAGAGCCACTTGTCCTTCTAACCTTACATGGTTCATCCCACATACTCTTCTCATGCACAAGAAACTAATTCTCTCAGCTCAAAAAGTGTCCTTATGACCCTTTGACTTCTCTTTTCTCCTATTTCTCTCAATTTATATAAATACTAGCTATTTTGGCCATTGTAACATATGTTCCACCTAAGTATGGTGAAGTCCTGCTCATTTACATACCATTTTTTCAATATTAATACTAATTTTTTACCTCTTCATAACTTTTCATAGTGTATTATACTTGGATGATTTATTTTGCTTAAGTGATAAATCTTGTTTCCTTAACATGTTGTTTCATTCTTTCATCTTATTTGTAGTTAAAAAGATTTTCTTTACAGGGTATGTGAAGTGTTCTAGGAAGTGTCAAGGTTGAGTGAGTTAGTTTATTCTCTAGTTCCATTCAAGGCCTCTTGTGTAGTCCTCCTAGCCTAAAAATTCATCTATAACCTCATAATGTAACATTGATGTGAGAAGATGTAGATTAAAGAAGTGTATGTTTGGTTAGTCTCTTGGTTTCATCTATAACATGTAACTGTTTGGTAGTCATCAATAAATTTGGTGTATCACCTCCCTTCAGATATTTTACTTTCAATTTTCTCTCTCCCTCCCCCCCCCAAATTTTAGGTTTAGTAGTTATCTAAAGTCATACATCAAGGGAGCTAACCTTACCTAGAGATTCACCTCATCCTTAGGCTACCCACAAGCCTAAAGGTGTTTCCATTGTGCCACTTGGATAAGGAGAGCCTAGACATATCCTCAAAGGGTGAAAATCCAAGTGACAACAATCACACCATCAAATTTTAATTCAACTTTTTTATAATAAATAAAAAATTAACTTAAATAGAAACTAAAATGAAAATGGTCCCTAATTTTGTAATATACCATCCATTTTATTATTTTTATACTACACCAACAAGTTATAATTCTAATGTACGAGCTATTCATTTATTTTTGTACTTTATTGGTCACACTTATAATATATCAGATTTCAGTACCTTCCTATTGCATTAGTCACCACCTATAGTATTGACCATGTTTATCATTGCATCGGCTACACCATATAATACATGATACATAAATTTTTACTTGATGATATTGGCCAAATTTATACTATACCAACCATGTTTTCCCTATCTTTCTATTATATAAACCAACCCTATGGTATTGTCTATATTATTATACTTTGATTTCAAATTTTAATGTCCACCATACATGATACTAGCCAAAATAAGTTCTAAGGTCCTAGTGAATTAGAGAACTTTTAGGTGCTAATAATTTTTTTTGTAAAAAAATGGATTATTCTCTTATTTTCCAGGTTTATCATTCATTTTTATTGATTATAACCTTCTTTCATCTTCAACACACACAACATCACATATAAAATCAAAAAGGTAAGTGAATATACATTTTTTCATTTATTTACATTCATTTACTTTCCACTCTTTCAACATTTCTCTTCAATTATGATATTTTTTGTTTTTATGTATATATCCCAAAGCACCATCTAATGTTACATTATTATGACACATGATGAGATCTAGGTGGGGTGTATATATACATGTGATATTTTCTAATTTATCACATTACTGACACTTTCTCTTACAAATACTTGTCATTGCATCAATATCCTTGAGTGCATGCCTTAAATGGTGCACTAGGTATGTGATTGGATTGGCTCATTGTAATTTGAAATAGATATTTAGATAATATTAAAGCATACCTTTGTTATTATTAGTATGACCTCATATAATTCTCTATCCATATAACCTCTCTATCTACTTCATGTTTATATTTGCTAGTTTCCCTATATCATGTTTTATCATCTAGGTCGATACAATCTATTTCATACTTATCATTCATGTACCGTATCAGCCTAGCTTATAAAATTATAAGCATATATTGTGTATATTTTATTTTATTAGTTTGGTTGATAAATTAGTAATCCAACTAACATCCATTAGACTGTATCAACCCAGCTAATACCATCAACTTAGAGTTCATAGCTAGTTTTGGGTATTGAATATGTATAAATAGGGTTCATCCAAATAGAGATAACACACTCATCTTCTTTGCTTGTCCTTGAATTTATAATCCGAAGTATTATTTGAAGGATTTATAGGTTAGATTCTTATCTTGGAGGTCTAGTCTTGCTTATGGTATTTAATTTTTAATATAAGAAGACAAACTAAAGAGGTATTGGTTTTTAGAGTCCGTACCTAAGGATACCCAAGTATTCATCTTTTTGTTTGAGGTCTCTATTATAAAAAATCTCTTTCAAAGTGCCACTATATCTAAAGGGGTATATTTATGCATCGACGAGTCCACCTAAAGGTAAGTATCTCTATCCCTAATGTTTTTTCCTTTATTTACTTATTATATTATACATTATTTACTTATTGTTATAGTATATGTGTTATTTATATTTTCTTATGTTCCTCCTTATACTAAATAATCTAGTATAGATATATAGTTTCTTAGGCCTTCCATTATCACCTTAATTGCATATACTACCCATTGGTTGACCATTGAACCACTTATATTTTTATTAGTTTATTACTTTTGTCTATTTTGGATCTAGGTTACCCTTGTTCATTAGTTCCTTGCATGAAGGATCCTTATATTTTATCCTTGATACACCCTTTTAAAATCATTTTTACAATAATTTATCTACATTGATCCCAAGTGAGAGATATATCCCATGTAATAGGCTTAGGCTTTGTAATCCTTATCTCTTTAAATTTGAGTGCAGATTATCCTCTCCTAGGTCGATAGTTATTCTAATTCCCTACCTACATTCAAAATATATGAAGGATCTAATTTTATGACCATATTCAAGACCTGATCTATTTATATAAAAAGGATAACTATAGGTCATCCTAGATTATACACAAACTCCCACTCAAAATAATGTTTCACTCAAAATTGATGATTTTCATATGCTTTCACAAAAATGATTTAGCCTTCCATGTTGCACTAACTAAATTCTTCCACTAGATTAGATCATAATCTATAATCACCTTCTTCCTTAACCTCTTCGTACATGTCCAAAATATTCTTTAGGTTCCAAAATTAGTCTTCCCTCCTCATTGAGATATACTAACTCTTTCTAGCCTAAAACTCTTTTTCTAATAGCCTTATTTAAGTAGGAAACAAAGAGGACCAAATTTATTTTTTCTAAGGTAACCTATGTTGGTGTTGAGTATGTTCCCTAACTACTTAAATTTATACTTTTAGTTTTAAGGATGAGATAATGGATGGTGTCTTGTAGTGATGAAATTATCTGAATGTGGACATCTTGTAAATAATATATCTTTTAGGTAGTAAATATTTCATCATATCCCCAAATATTAACAAGTGTCCATCTAAAATTTCCTCTCAATCTGGTAGTGTAGGAATAATGAAAAAATTAATGAGATATGGTAATTATGTACTAATGCTAGTCATATCTCCTTACATATAAGCCACATCTATTTTCATTTTACTACACATAATATCTATATCTCCTTGCATGTTACACATATTATCATCTAGATTGTTCACTTTCTAATATAGTGAATAAAACAACATATATAAGTACCATTACATCCAAACTCAAAATCCATCACCTCTCTCTTTGGAGGTTTCCCTAGAGTGAGAATTATTTTTCCAACCTCTTATTTGTGGCCCTGTCATATTGAGGGTTGACAATACAAAATTTGATTTGACCAAACTTTGACCAATTAATTTTAGACTTATGTCACCCTCAAATTTAAAATTTAAAATAATAGACCCAACTATATTGAACTTTCCAAAAATGTAAATAAAATAGAATAATTCCTAATATTAAAATGTGTAAATCAAATTTATGGAAAACCCTAATTTATCATAACTAGATAAAAATGATCAAATAACCCTATTTTTTTACTTTAGCTTCCTTGAATTATTCTCCCACTTCAATAATATAATGGGAGAAAAAATCCTAAATTTTGGCCTATAAAAAAAATTAATAAATCACCCAAAATCAAAATAAATAACCCAAAATGATCAAATAACCTTTAAAAAATTTCTATAGCTTCTTTGGAAAAAAAATAAACTTCAATAAATAATAATAGAAAAAATACAATGGTTTGTGAGATATATGTCATTCCTCATGATTATGGTTTCAACCACATTTCCCCCCAAATTGAACCTCTAATACCACTTGTAATTAAACTATTATACCATGATGATGATGATGATGATGATGATGATGATGATGATGATGATGATGATGATGATGATGATGATGATGATGATGATGATGATGATGATGATGATGATGATGATGATGATGATGATGATGATGATGATGAAATAGAGAAAAATATTTGAATAAATTATAAGCTAGTTTGAGGCGAAACCTCCACAACCTTAAAATAAAAAAATAAGCAATATAATGATCTAATATTAACCAATATCTCCTATATATACCTTAATTATGATAATGAGATACCCTAGGATAACCCTAATATTAATATGAAGCTATATAAATGATGATATTTCTTAATTAAATGTTATGTTGGCCACAATTCAGCCACACATAGCCCAATACATATTAATGGCTAAGGGTGTAGCATCCATTAGATTATTAGACTTTAGTTTAAGATATAATTAGGAATTATTTAATTAATATTATGTGTGCACAAATTAAATAAGTGAATTTATCATTAATATGACACTTGTCACACTTTGAACATAGAATGTTCCAAGTTGTAATGATTATTAAAAGCATGTTCTATATAGGGAATATTCTAAGTGTGACACTTGTCACAAGATCATTCTAGACATATATCCTTCTAGTTTGTTCTCTCTTTCCTTTTTAATGAGGTTGAGTATACTTATGTGACAACAACAAGATAGAGAGAGCACATATAATTATTTCTAAATTAATAATAATCAAATTCCCTTATCTTATTTGAGTGTTATTCTTGGCCACTTGAGTTGTTTTTCCTGGTGTTAGTCCTCTAGCTAGATCATATCACCATTGTTTACTCTTTTATGGTATCAAATTATTGGAATGTGTCCAACATCAAACCTAGTAACTTTGTGCCTTCATTTAATGGGATTTCAATAAATAACATTTTACAGTGTTAGAATGTTGCCATTTCTCGATAACATCATTTGAAATATTTTATAAACATTATAATAGATTATTATGACTTGGTGGTATTTAGAGTTAGGTCATTTTTATTTCATGGTTTATGTTAACATCATAAATTCAATATAGTTTTTACTAACAAGCAATGGTGACAAGATCTAGCCAGAGGACTATCACTAGGGAAAATAACTTGAGTAGATAAAAACAACACTCAACTAAAACAAGGGAAATTTGATCATTATTACTTCAAAAATGATTATACAAGTTATCTCTCTCTCTCATATTATTTTTGTCACATAATTACAATAAATCTCATTAAATAGGAGAGAGAGAGAGAGAGAGAGAGAGAGAGAGAGAGAGAGAACTAGAAGGATTTATGCCTAGAATTATCTTATGACAAGTGCCACACCTAAAACATTCCTTATCTAGAACATGTTTGTGGTAATAATTACAACTTGGAACATTATAAGTTTGGAGTGTGGCAAGTTTGAAATTAATTATAACTTCACTTATTTATTTATTTCACACATAATATTAATTAAATAATTCCTAATTATAACATAAACTAAATTATAATACTCTAATACCCTCCTATAAGTGAATAATCAGGGAAGAACAAAAAATGGGTCTTTGTTACTAGGCCATGTTAGGTACTCAAGTAAATTTAGAAGGAAGATAAGAAGGAAGTAAGGAATCTAACCTAAGTTGGGCCCATAACTTAACCTAAATATAGTGAAAAATATGCCTAGTTAATTTTCAATGACTCTCATAGGGTTCTTGTGAGAATAGAGAGACAAGGTTAATAGAAAAGGTGATGTTAGGTAAAGTGTGAGTTAGGTATAAGAGACTACCTAATAATTACCTATACAAAGTGAGATCAACTATATTAGTCTTATAAGTAGTATTTAACACAACACCTAATTTAAAAGGACTAGGTATTGGATTAAAGTGATCCATATCAAATTGATGAAGCAAATGTATGACATACTTTTATTTTCCAATAGAAATATAATCAAGTGACTGATGAATTTGAAGTCCAAGCAAGTAGTGGAAAATTCATAAGTCTATCATATCAAAATGACTCATAATTAGATTAATATTTTCAATCATGGGGTTATAATTACCTATCATAAGAATATCATCTATATATAGAACAAAAATCAAACTATGATCCCCGTGTCTTTGATATGTACATTCAGATCGAAGTGATAATGAAAGAAACCATAAGTGATAAAAAAAATAATCCATCTTATCATTCCAAGTACATAGAGCTTGATTGATTCCATAAAGAGAATGCCAGAGTCTACATACTAGTGAAGAATCATGCAAAAAACTTGGAGGTTGTACCATGTAGATCTATTTGTGTATATCACCATGTAAGAAGTCATTATTCAATCCATCTGGTAAACTGACCAATGGTGTGCTATAACAAGGAATAATACAAGCCAAACTAAATCTATATTAGTATCAAGAGAAAATCTCAGAGTAGTATACCCCTTCAACTTATGAGAATCCCTTTTGAACTATGTGTTCTTTGTAATTATTTATTGATCCATTTGCTACATATTTTGTTTTGTAAACACCTTTACACCATGCAAGTTTCCTTCTCTTAGGAAGTGGTACTAGATCCCAAGTGTGATTCTTCATGAGATAATAATATTCCTCCTACATAGTAGTATCCCATTCTAGTTTTCTTGATGCTTTAGAAAATAGTACTTGATCATTTGAAATGGCATGAATCAATATGGAAATGTCAGATGTGTATGATTTCATACACTGAGGAATAGAAGGATCACCCTTTAAAGAACCAATTTTCAAAATACTAGACTTAATTTGAGAAGTAAGTGGAATATATGGTGAAGCATTATGATCATCATCACTATTTAGAAAAAAATCCTCTAAATTAGAAGGAGAAATATTAGAAGGATAATAAGGTGATTAGGGTTCTACTAGGACAATACTCTCATCAAATTTGACATCCCTTTTGAAAAACACATTGTGAGTGATGAAGTTAAGTAGTCGATAGGATTTAGCCTCATCACAATAATTAAAAATATAAATTATATATTATTCTTCTCCATAGCCTTACATTTTTTATCAAGAACAAACACCCATGTGGTACTCTCAAAATCATGAGAAATAGATACATCAAACTTGATCATAGACTAATATTATTCAAAAAAAATTATTTCACACTTCATTATTGGAAATGTATTTTTGGATATAATTATCATAATTTATGGCATATTCCTAGTATTAAGGAGCCATATATCTAGAGTGAACCTTAATTTCACTATCTCTTTTAAAGTGTAATTCTTCTACTTTGTAACACCATTTTATTGAGGGTTATATGGCATTATGAAATGATGTAATATGCCATGTGTTGTGCAAAAATAATGAAATGCATTAGAGACTTACTTCCCCCCATTTTATGTGTGTCATTTTTTGAGTGGAAGAGATGATTTAATCTCTATAAAATCTTTAAGGATTTAAAATTCTCAAGTACTTCACTCTTAAACTTGATAAAATACACCCAAGTTTTTATAAAATAATATCAATGAAGGTGATTACATATTTTGCTCCAAAGAAAGAATGAGTGGGAATGACCATGATATCACTATATACTAGCTCAAGAGGAGATTTAGCTCGATATGCCTTACCCTTTGGAAAAGGGTCCTAATGTTATTTTTCAAGCATATAACTAAGATAAACACCATCAGTTTAGGAGATATTGGGAAGGCCAATCACCAAATATTGTGTACTCATTTATTATAAATATTTATGGTTAAGATACCCAAAACATTCATGCCATGATTTACTAAGTGGATCAGCATCATAAATTAATAATATCTAATATAAGGTTCAAATATTTTAAATGTATAGAGATGTGAACAATGATCTGCATCACTTGATCTAAAAATAATTAGATTATAACATGTTTTGGATAAAACTCCATGATCTTCATAGTGCCTAATTTAAATATTTGATACACCTACCACAAATTTGTGGAAAATTTGGGAACATAAAACACATTAAGGATACAATCATCATGCATTTGAATAGTATCAGACCCCAACACATTAAATCTAAAAGAGTTAACCACTTCAATCTAAGAAGTTCTACAATCTTTAAAATAAGAAAGATCTCAAAAATGTGTAAGGTGATGAGAATCACTAGAATCCATCCATCTCATGATATAGTGAATACCCTAAAAATGAGTTCTTTCCATTTACCTATCTAAGGTGATAAATAATAAGGAGTGGGAATAGATATGTTGTGTTTCTTGATAATGGCTTCCATCTTATTGAAACATAAAGACTCAAAATGATTGGTCCCACCACAAAAGTTACATGGACCATAAGTATTCTTTGGTTTAGATTATTTTCTAGGTTTAGATGTATTAAATGCATTAGTAGACTAAATAGGTTTAGAAGACTTATAATAATAAGAGGCTTGAGAGGAATACTCTATTGGTTTAGTGTAGGGTGTAATATATGGCTTCGATATGAGTTTGCCTTTGGAAGAGCTAGCAACCAATGTGTGACTAGATATAGGAAGAGTGTCAAGATTCATTAGCCTAGTTTTTTCCCTAATAAGTTGTTCATAAAATAGTTCAAAGGTGGGCCACTTAAATTGGTGACCCAAGGGATCCATAGTTAAGTATAAAATAGAAGCAAAGACACTAAAAGGACCCTTCAACTTAGAAAAAATAAGAGATATGGATTATTTGTCAATCTTTTCTTTGCTAGTGGCTTGTAATTAACCTAATGATATTTATTTTTTATAAATTATTCAACAACGAGAAAGTCATAAGGTGAAAGAGAAGAGAGTTATACATCAATTTGCAATAGTTTTAATTTGTTAACTTTACCAAAGAGTGTATTAAACTTATCTTAGGATTCATTAGGGGTTTTGGCATCAATAGTGTGAAAGAGAAGGATGTCAGAGATGTTGAGGCCAATAGAATAAATTACCTTGTATTATTTTCATATGAACAAACAATAGTCCTTTTGTGAGGTGAAAGGTGGAACAATGTCTGAAAGGACATGCCAAAGTCCTTTTGCTTACAGAATTTGCTATATTTTTGGTTTCCACATGGTATAGTTAAAAAATATGAGCATTTTTTGGGGTGAAGGTATTGTCCTTGGGGTGTTTAGGATAAATTCATTCCTTGCTTATTTTGATTTTGATTTTACATGGGTACCTAACATGGCCTAGTAGTTAGTATCCATCTTTTGTTCCTCCCTAATTGTTCACATACAAAAGTGTATAAGAGTATTAGACTTTAGTTTAAGATATAATTATGAAGCATTTAATTAACATTATGTGTGAAAAAAAAGTGAATTTATCATTCGTATTACTCTTGTCACACTCTATTTAATCCTAAATTTAGATATGTGGGGTATCTATGGTTAAGGGGTTTAGATTAGTTGTTACACAAAGGTGGTGAACTAATATAATAATTAAGACAACTAATAAAAAATTTAGACAAATAGTATTATGAATTTATAAAACTGAGATTACTAAAACTAAAACTAATGATAGATATTGTAAAGTAAAACTAATGATAGATATTGTAATAAATTATAAATAGTGATACTTAGCTAATTTTACTATGTGCATGCAAGTCTAGGAACGAATAGGTAGGAAGTGGACTGGAAGATGATTTTGGAATAATCATTAGATTATGGGAATTTCCTTTTTGTGGCCTTACACACTTATGTCAGATATACATAGTTATATTGACATAGGTGTCTAAACCTACCATAATTTCTTATAATGAATACTTACTAGATATTAATGTGACTAATTAGAGCCTTATGGGTTTTATGTCACCTTTTTCTTTGTGTCTTTAGATTATGTGTACAAATCTTCACTCTTTGTCAAATGACCAAGCCTTAGTTCTTCACCCTTGGAATGACTATGGGAAAAATGAGTTAAAGGGATCACAGTTTCAAGATAACACCAAATATCCCTCTATTAATGGGCACTAACTACATAGATAACACTTTTAAAATGGCCTCAAACTAATGTAGTTCTCCCCTACATGTTGAATTGTGTTTGCACATGGATGCAATGTGTAATAATCAAAGACATACAGTGACCTAGCTTGTAACTTAGAAAATAAGGCTCATGGGATTATCTTCGAATGCTTCATACCTATGGAAATACTAATTCTATGATTTATATGGAAATAGGGTTGAATAGGGTAGGTTTTCTCACTTGAATGTTTGATTGAGCGCTTATTGGTATATAGCCTTGTGAGTTATATGTGATTTCTAGGTGAGGAATGAATGAGGTTTGATCTTGTATATATACCAATTCCTATTGGAAATATCTCACATTAAATCACTTATTCCAACCTTTTTGATATGTTTATTTTACAAATTGATTGAGTTTTATCACTAGACACTTTATAGGAAAATGGACACTTATGTCGACATGTGTCCATCTATGATGCAAGTGTTTAGGGAGCTAGAAAACATGTATAGATTCAAAATTGGTAGTGAATGATAATAATCAGATTTAGATATCTTTTCATAGTATATAAGGTCTAGTTTATTATAATAATAATGGTTGGACTGATAGTAAGCAATTATGCACAAAGATATAGTGGATTGGAGCCTTTTGATAGTAAGAAGGTCTAGAACTGAAAGGTGCAACCATGATACATATTTTCCAAGTGTAAAATATTGAGGTACTATATAAATAATATTTTATTTTCTACATTCCATCCTTTAATAAAGTAATGCAATTTATAGTTTAAAGGAAATAAATGTGTACCTGGGCATGTATGACACCCCTTGCCTTTGCATGAGCCCAGTTTGAGCACTTTATTGATGAGAGAATTATATAAAGAACATGTTCAAACATATAATAAATGTTTGAAATATGAAATATAAATAATTTTAAATGCTTTAAAGTATTAAAAACAAGGTTAGGTATACACTTATGTATTAATTCAACCATCTTGCCTTTTGGAAATTTGATTTGAAATGATGTTGCATTATAAAATATAAAATCTGAGACTAGGATAATTTTAAACCTATATGTGTGTGTGTGTGTGTGTGTGTGTGTGTGTGTGTGTGTGTGTGTGTGTGTGTGTGTGTGTGTGTGTGTGTGTGTGTGTGTGTGTGTGTGTGTGTGTGTGTGTATACATATACATACATACATATATATAGACACACACACACACACACACACACACACACACACACACACACATACATTTAAAATTATCCTAATCTCAGATTTTATGTTTTATAATGCAACATCATTTCAAATCAAATTTCCAAAAGGCAAGATGGTTGAATTAATACATAAGTGTACTATATATATAGGACACATTTCCCCAATATTGGTATAAAAGTGAGTTCAAACACAACCATTGAGATTGTCTCATCTCAATCATGCAACCCAAACATGTGCATAATTAGGTGAATGTGAGAAATTTAATACCATCACACTATATGTCTAGTTAGTGTGGATGATTTAATCATATATAACCCATAAATTTGGTGAATTTAGTTTATCTAATCAAATAACACTTATAAATTTGGTAATATTTAGTGATTTAATCAACTCAACCTTCCAAAGGTGAACCAACTACCGTAATAGATTGACTCGATAATAATGATTCCTAGGTAATGGTCCATAATAATATTTAAAATATGGAAAATGATTTTATTTTGATATTTTAGGTGTCCTTTACATGGAATATGCACCTCATAAATGTCTCAAGCTGAAATATGGTTATAATAATAGTACCAATGTATAGAATGTTACCAAATAAGTATCTGAATCATATAACTATGAAATTTGGTGAATTTAAAATCAATGAAAGTGTGGACATGTTTCTATGAAATGCCCCCATTGAATTTGGAGAATCTGAGAACTAGTGTAAATATGGGTAACATGTTTCCATAACATGCCCCCACTATAATTTGGATATGTTGAGTACTAAATAACCTTTTTGGCATGCCCCATTGAAATATGAAAATGTGAAAGTGTGAAATGCATGCCTCTATGATATGACCCCATTGATATGACCTCCCCTTTTTGAGGTGAATGGAAATAGAATCTAGTAGTTACCTTACCTCAAAAGGATAAGATAACTATATAAGTTATGTATGGATCATGTAGCATATATGATTAACATTTATAGGTAGATATAACATTGAGGCACACAATATGCGATCACATGAAGTCTTAAGATGCATGATGTAGATCATGGAAACATATAGAGAGTAACAATACAAGCTCAAAAAATAATCAAACACACACACAAGAACACTCAAAATCAAATCAAAATGAAAATGGTCCAAGGATACCTCATACAAGGGGCATGTTCAAATGTCACACAATCAAAGGAACATGACTTAGTCAAATGTCCACAAATAATAGAATGACATATTCAAATGCCCAAATAGGCAAACAAAGGCACATGGGTGAAAATAAATAGAGAATATTCAAATACTCAAATAGGAAATACAATTCAAGATAATATAAATCAAGGAACACACTGAAATAAGTGCACAAATGAAAGCATGGAATATAGTAAACTAATACGAAAATAAAAACTAGCTCCTACAAATATGTGTTTTCAAGAAATGTTAAGTACATATAATATTAAGTACATTGTGAAAGGTATAATCATGGATATAGGAATGTTTAAGTATATAATCTAAAACATGATAATGTAAATTGATGATAGAATAATATAACTTTGGTATATCATGATCTATGAAGAAGATGCCCCCAACATACTTATGATGTGAGTAGCAAGAAGGCCCAACATCTATATATGCATATATCATGTATCTAGGTATACCTATATCACACTCAAATGAAGCATGAAACATATGTGGAAATGAATGATATGCTATATAATAACATGGATCAAATAACATATTTATAATAAATAGTACAACTAGGAACATGTTGAATTTTATTTTTGGTATTTTCAAATTTTTTGAATGTTTTTATATTTTTATTGATTTTTTTTAATCTATTAGAATATTTGATGTTTTCAATCTTAGATTGGATCACTTGAATTTTTTTAATCATAGTTAGATAAGTGAAAATGGTGCATGGCATGTTCTTAGATCTTTTTTGTGAGGATGCTTTTTCATTTGTTCAAATTGGGGTGATATTTTTGGATGTGCATCATGGATTGGTCCCATATTGAGTAATTTTTGTAATGTTCCCATATGAATGTGAAGGATATCACACATTTTTCATAGTTTTAATTTGGTAATTCATCTTCCTCATTTATATGTAGAATAAAAAATATATATTTGGAAGAAGAGATGTTAAATTTGTTTGGATACTTAAGTATGAATGAACATATCTATGAACATTCAAGTATAAATAGTTAAATAATTCATATTGTGTATGTAATGCTCTTTCCCTCAATGGGGAAAGAATACCTCTACTAAAATTAATATAAATTACAAATTTGAGGGTATAAATGCTAAGGCATATGATGTGATTTTAAATTGAGTAACATAATATTAAAGGGATTCACCATCATGTTCTTTGAAATTGTGCAAATGTTATAATGTAAGTATTGACACCTTGTGGATATTGGAAGCCATATTGTAAGTATTCTAGTTGTGAAAAAATGGATATGGTACCTTTTGGTAAGCTATAAAATAATTGTGAGCTTCATCGGTAATACTCATATGAAAGGCTTTGAGCAATAGTTTATCCTCTTTAGCCCATTGACCAAAATAATGTACATATTTAATCATGTGATCAAATAGATCTCTATGATGATCAAATAGAGTTAAATGTTGTAGTTAAAAATCTTTCAGATAAGGATATTTAAGTATACATTGTGCAAGAGTTTGATTACTAAATTAGGTAACATTGGCATTAACATTATGGTAAGACATTTTCATTAGAAGTGTATATACTTGTCTTTGAAGCTATCCAATAACACTCATCATGTACATGAGATCATCACTATAAATAGTAGTATTTATCAAAGGTGCTATCATCAGTTCTAATAAACCACATATTTTGAATTTAGGCATATTAATATTATCATCCTCATGAATAACAAGTGCAAGTTTGGAATCAATGAATTTAGGATACTTTAATAATGGTATTAGATACTTGAATTTTATAAACTTTGGCTATCCTTTAGAGAGTTTGGAAATTCTGATACTATGGTACCCCTTGATAGTTCATCTACCATTGATAATGATATAGTGATTAAAATTTTATGTGGCTTTGTTAAATGTACTTCTTTTGGTATGTAAGGAACTTTTTGTATGAATGAACCTTTTGGAAGATAAAAAACCTTTTGTTTATAAACCTTAGTTGATATTGGTAAGATTGATGTTTTTGGAACATTAGGAGATTTTTCCACTTTGGGATTGTAATGCACCCTTAGTCATGGTGCCTTAATGTTATTCGATGAAGATTCCATGGTGTCTTTATTTATCTTTAAAAAAAATCAATATTATATGAAGGAAGAAAATAATCATCACCCTTAATGAGGGCGATGTTGTTTATAAATTTTGGAACTATGGGAGTTTGAATGAATGTATTCGAATAAAGATTCCCTTTTTGAGTGGCTTATAAATCATCCATGATGTCATTGTGCATTTGGCAAAAAAATTCACAATCATACAATGGAATATTTTCCTCATATGAATCAAATGTGGATGTAGGGGTGAAGGAAAAGTTTGACTATTTTATTTAATATTATTCATATCAACTCTTGGGATAGTGGTGGCATGGACCTGGTTATAGGGATGGTATCTACCATCATTCAAATGTTTGAGATGTCATACATATGTACTTGGAAAAAGACAAAGGTAATCAATTTTCACTCCTTCCTTGATAGAAAGTTGGATAGTTTCATAATCATAGTCATGAAAATAATCTATATCATCCATGATGAAGTAAAGAAAAAAATATTAGTGGAAAAGGGTCAAATATCATCAAATATAAAATACCTATGTGACAATGAAACTCATATGTTAAGTTCACCAAATGTTTAACCCTAAATTTAGATATGTGGGGTATATAGGGTTAAGGGGATTAGATTAAATTTTACACAAGGATGGTGAACTAATTTGATAAGTGGGCCAATTAATATAAAACTCAAAACAATAGTATTCTAAATTTATACAACTAAGATTGCTAAAAAATAGTAAAGTATAGTTACTGATAGATATTATAATAAATTAGAAATAATGATACTTAGCTGGTTTTAATGTGTTCATGTAGGTTTGGGAAGGAATAGGATCAAGGTGGACTAGAAGATGATCCTATAATAGTCATAAAATTTTATAAATATCCTTCTTGTGGCCTCATACACTTGAATTGTTTCTAGATAGTTGTGTCAATATAGGTGTCTAACCTTATTGCACATGTCTTATAAAAAATACCGATTGGATCTAGATGTGACCAACTTGATCCTTATAGGTTTTATTTCACCTTTTTTTGGTGTCTTTAGATCACATTCTTAGGTTACTATTCTTTATCAAATTATCAAACCCTAGTTCTTCACTCTTGGAGTGATTTTAAGAAAAATGGGTTTGTGGGATCATAGTGTCGAGCTAACCTAAAGAACCCTCTATAAATGGGCATTGCCTACATAGCCAATACTTATAATAGGGCCTTATATTTATGTATTTATCCTAGACATGCTAGCCTATGCATTCACAAGGGTGAAATGTGTGCTAAGTAAAGACATGTAATGACCTAGCTCATAACTTGAAAAATATGGTTCATGGGCTGATCTTTGAATTTTTTAAACTTATATAAATATTGCTCCTAATATTGATATGGAAATAGGGATGAATAGGTTATTTTTTCTCACTTGAATGTTTGATTGAGTGATTCTTGGCATATTTCCTTTTGAGTTATATGTGATTTCTAGGTGATGAATGAATGAGGCTTCATCTTGTATATATACCAATCCCTTTGGGAAATATATCACATTAAATCACTTAGGTTGACCTTTTAGATACATTTATTTTTAAAATTATGACTTTTGGGAACTATAAACTTTGTAGGAAAATGGACACTTATGTCAACGCATGGGTCCACCTAGGATGTAAGTGTCCAAGAAGCTAGGAAATAAACATGGGTTCAAAATAAGTATTAAAGGATAATAATCAGGGTTATATCTCTTTGCATAGTATATAAGGCTTGGGTCATCAAAATAAATATGGTTAAACTAATAGATAAGTAATTAGGCACAAATAGATAGTGAGAATGAGCCTTTCGACAATAGGAAGGTTTAGAACTAAAAGGTACATCCATGAGCAGTATTTTATAAGTGTATAAGACTGAGGTACTATATAATCAAATTTTAGTATCTACACACTCCAAAATTAGAATGTTTTAAGTTGTAATGTTTATCACAAGCATGCTCTAGATAGGGAATGTTCTAAGTGTGACATATATCACAGAGATCATTCTAGGCATAGATCATTCTAGTTTGGTCTCTCTCACCTATTTAATGAGGTTGATTTTAATTTTGTGATAATGAGAATGTGTGTGTGTGTGTGTGTGTGTGTGTGTGTGTGTGTGTGTGTGTGTGTGTGTGTGTGTGTGTGTGTGTGTGTGTGAGAGAGAGAGAGAGAGATTGTATAATAATTTTTGAATCGATAATAATCAAATTTCCCTTATCTTATTTAATTTTTGTTCTTGACCTCTTAAGCTATTTTTCCTGGTGTTTGTCATCTAGCTAGATCCTATCACCATTGCTTTCTCTTTTAGCATCTACCAAAAAATCATCATAAGATTTGTTATTGGGTACCACATGAAAGAAGATTTAAACTATCTTGGCACCCACTTAAATAGGTAATATAATAAAACCAAGATGATCTCTAGCTATATCATCATATCCCATGATAATTTTTATAGTGCATGATAATTATCTACTATTGATTATGAGACTATGAATAAATTCCTTTGTATATATATTGAGGCTTGAACCATTATTAACCACGAATCCATATTTTTATTAACCATGTTCACCTATGAAAACTATTATTAATAAAGGTCTATTGTGTATGATATCACATATAATATCATTTTCATCAAACACAATTTGAATAAATATTTTTTATTGCAATAGATCCAACCACACCAATAAAATCGTCCAATAGATGAACATTGGAAAATTTTGATGTTTCTCTTTGAATGTGTCTATTTATCATATGGAATCTCATATTGTCATTTTTTTTTATTGTTATGATTCTTAAGAAGGTTGGTAAATATTTATAAGTGTTAATTTAGTAGAGCCACCAACTTATTAATTTTTTTGTTTATTCTTTATAGTTAGATTTGGTTAATGTCAATTAGATATTATATCTTATGTTTCAAAGTAATGCATTCATTTGATGAATTCCATGGGATTCTATGATAATAAAAATACAAATATACATTATAATCATTAATCAATGTTCTTGAATAATCAAATTATCTCATTGAAAGAAAATTAATTATGTTTCATTCAATAAACCTCTCCAAAATATAATATGTAATTTCACTAAGCCTAGTGAATTCGCTACAATCCCTTTGTTGAGGTAATATGATTTTGGTATATGGTTTTTATATATAATTAACATAATGTTATCCACATTATTAGGTTTAAATCCATTATTATTGAATCTATATTTGCATTTTTCTTTATTTGGAAACTTGTCACTATTAAAAGTTGGAGCATTCAAACCATACTTAAAACAAAATGCATATAAAAGCTTAAACTCAAAGATGTTAGCAACATGATAAAGTTCATTTAAAGAGTAATAAATTTAAATGATTAATTTTTCTTTAATAATTTTTTAAAAAAAATATTATAAAATATATTTTGAAATGCATTATCTAGTGATTGATTAATCATCTTGGTAACCATAGTATTAAAATGAAGTACATGATCACTAATTGTCTCATTTGATCTTTATTTGATTTGAGCTAATTTTGAAACTATGACTTTCATAAAAATATTGATTTGAAAATGGGAAAGGAAATCATCATTTAAAGTTTTAAAATAATTTAAAATTCTACACAGTAAAGTATATAACTAGTCAAGTGCATAATATTTTAAGCTCTTTGAGAATAACTTAATCAATCATTTATCATCATGACTAAAGTTTAGATAAGAATCATAAATATCTAATATAAGAAAGGATATGTTTATTCATAATAAAATATAAACTTTAGAAAAGCAAAACATATTGTAAATAGATATGCAATAACTTCATAAGTTAAGGGGTTTATAAAAATATAATTAAAATTGAATATATTTTGATATTAAAAATTTTGAGAAATTGTTTTGATTTTATTTATGAAGTCACATAATATATGCATCATGGTAGTCATTTTAGGATTTGGAATAGAAGTAGAAGTAGAATAAGTTGAAATAGAATATTTTTTAAAGTTAAATGATTAGTGACATATGAAGCAATTTTAAAAGAATTATAAAAAAATGATGGTTGAACAAGAGGAATTTTAGAAACATGTTGAGAAATGATAGCATTTTGAGAAATAGGAGAATCATATTTAATAGTAGGAGAAACATTAGAAGAAATAGAAACTCGAGAAATGGTTGGTTTATAATAAATTTAAGAAATGATGACATGAAGAGACATATGTTGAAAACCATGAATAATATTACTTAAAATATTAGCTTTGACAGGATGTGTTGAAATAAAGTCTTTATATCTCAAAGCCTAATCATGATTATGAGCACTCATATATCCACTATTTACCTTATATAGAATTTATTCAATTCTAACCCTATCTTGAACCCCTTGATTATAATCTATGTTTTGAATTACAATATAGTTTAATATTTTCATTGATCCAATTATCTCATGAAGATGTTAGATGATATGTTTCATAAAATTTTCAATATTTCTAACTTTATGTTATTCATATAAGCAAGATTTTTTATCATAATCTACTTTACATGAATTATCAATTTAAAATCGATTAAAAAAATATTATTAAAAGGCACATAATTCCCATCAGTTACAACATATAATATAGGTTTGAAAGTGACACTATTTGTCTTTTTACATTACTTTTTAGTTTTAAAATCTAGAATTAAGGAATGGAATTTCAATAACTTCAATAGGTTATCAATTAATACTAACACTCTTCGTGTTTGGATAATTATATCTAATCTATTTTTTCTTACATTAATCAAACATGGAACATAAAAATGATACAAATGCCTTAGGGTCCGAAAAAAAAAATTAAACAAACAAATATTGCCTTTGGAAACAAACACAAACAAGTTGGAGATAAATTCATATTTATCCTAACAACATTTAAAGAAATATTTATCCTAATATGACACAAGGCATAACCCTAGGTTTGCAAGCAAGATAATATGGGTTCACTAAAATGAAATGTAAATAAAATTTAACATTAAATTGTAACACAACTCAATTATTTTTAACTATGCCAAATGATGTGCATAAAACATTAATTAAGTCTAATTAATTAATTTTAAAACCAAAATTAAGGCAAAGATATAAAAGTTAGGCTTATTTATTTATTTTTATGGTAATCATTCGAAGGTGATAATAAAAATACATAGTTATAAGTGTCAAAAAGTTAACTTATAAAATTGACGATGATTATAGGAATTTGTTTGGATGTACACTTCCACTTTAGATAGTCTCAACTGTACACTACCTTTCTAGACAAAATTACAAACATGATCGAAATATTTTGACAAATGTGTTTCCTTGGTTCTAAACTTCAAAAGCCTTTCTCGTATTCCTAATATTTTACTTTAGTCACCTACAAAACAAAATTTATTCTTTTTTCCCTAATCAAGCATTAATATGTAAAAAGTTAAAAAAATGTGTTTTGGGGCACGTGTTAAACTCGAGAATAATAAACTATCTTGATATTCAACAAGCCCATAGACAATAATAGTATCAAAAATTAAAAAACTTTAATGATTCAAGAAACTCCAATAATATAAAAACTAGTGTCTTGTGGTGCATGTCTAAACATAAACTCATGTGCTTTAATGAATGCTCAATTTCCTCGAGAATGCTCAATAGGTTCATGTGAATGATGGAGAGACCCTGTATTCCTAAAATTAATTACAATTATTGTCTATTTATAAAAAAAATTTAAAAAAAAATCGATTATAATTTCAACCCTATTAGTGCACAAATTATTTTTAAATGCTCATAGCGTGAAAAAGGTTAGAGAAATAAAGTAAGTATACTTTAACCATAAGACACCACACAAAGTTTCTAAGACCATGCACTAATGTTAAAGTGAGTATACTTTAACCATAAGACACCACACAAAGTTTACCAGACCATGCACTAATGTTTCAAAATGTTTAAACATTAGGAAATGCTCATACATAATTAAAACAAAGAGAGAGAGAAAAAAGAGGGAGAGACAAGTAGCGTAGACATGAAGACATCACACAAAATGTGTCAATAATATATAATTTGAACCAATAATCGATAAATATACAAACATACTAAAATCATGTAATTTAAAAATTAATAAATAATTAGGAGTCATTTTTAGGTGTCTACACCATAATTGTCTTGTCTAAATAAAAGTTCGTCATTGCAATATTTTTAAATGTTGATAGCCATTAGTACATTTGAAACCGACCATTTCTTTCTTTTGCATCCTTGTGTTCAATTTGATGAGAGTTGACTTTTTCAATCATCAAATATAATTATAATTATTTTACATTTGTTAAAAAAAAATATATTATATAAACCACCAAAATTATATGTATTATTTATAACAATTTATATACATTTGTATCAAGAAAATAATAGATAACATCTCACATATAATTATTTATTCAAAATTATCATATTAAAGAAGTACGCACACACTATCAATACTCTTTTAATAAAACTATGTATATATATGTATGTGTGTGCTTCTTTAATAAATCAATTTTGAATAAATAATTGTTATAAATATAAATAAAAGACATCATATAATATTTTCTAAATTCAAATGCGTATAAATTGTTGTAAAAAAATTACATCATAGAAAATATGATCCAATTAAATTCAACCCCTTCTCCCACTCACTCTACCAAACCCCAAATTGCGTTCTTTTCGTGGAAATTTCTCCAAAAAGTAGGCCACCAAAACGGCCATCAAAAGAGCACGTTTACATTTTCCTCCCCTAAAAAGGCTAAATTATATTTTAGATACTAAACAAGCAACAAAGTGACATCCAATATTTCTCTGTAAACCACCTACAAACAAGGAAATATATATATATATAATTGAGGTCTACTCTTAATCTTAATGGGCAAACTATACTTACGAAATATTTCCCCCTTCTCTAAAATTATTATGAAACGAACTATACCCATAAAACCGTGTAACGTAAGTTTAGTAGGCATTGGGTTAAGCTTTACATTTGTTTTGGAGGATGTATCACAAAGAATATGCATTTCTTTTCTTTGCCCTAATTGGGTGGCGAGACCTATAACTAACAAGAAAAATGATATTTGTTTTGGAGGATGTATCAAAACTTAGCTTGATTATTTTCAGGGCCAAAGAAATTTATAAAATATCGTAAAAAACACTTCACTAATTTTAGTAATAAATCGAATAAAATGGTACAATGTAATATGTCACTAACATGAAATTTAATGTTATCATGAATACCTTAATAATTTTTTAAATATCTAGAATAATTGTAAATGCTCAATAAATATTTGTGAACAATAATGAATTGGTTTGATTTCCCTTTTAATTACCCACATGTCTAAATAAACTAGGATGCATATGTATTTTATAGACAACTTAAATTCAAATTAAGACCCTATTGGCATAAAAATTAACATCTAATTATCAAAAAGTAAAAAAGAAACGACAAGGGACAAGTTGACTTGAACAAAATGGGACATAACAAACAATACCATAACCACATAATACAACTTTATTCGACCCATGATCATATGGTACAATTCTAACAAACACATGACCATATAGTATGGTTTTGGTAAAAGACCAGGACAAGATGAGGAGTGAGGAGAGATAAAAATAGGAGCTATAGAGGACAAAAAGAGGAACAAGGACTACCAAAGTTGACAAATGTGCCAATAACACCTAATTTAATCCAATAATTAACAAGTACAAAAATATCCTATAAATATATAATTTAACAACTAATAAATGCTTACGGTTTATTTTGAAGTACCTACATTTTTTTCAAATTTGATGTGTGTATGTGTGTGCTCACGTACACGTGCACATATTAAAAAAGAGAGAAGACATGGTATGCATACAAAACTTTGTGTCTTTGAAGTTCCTAAAGAAAACTCAAACATTCTTATGAGCTTCCAATAAAATTCACACATGGGTGAGTGCAAATAATAATATAATAGAATCTATAAATAAAATTGAAAACAAAACACCTAATTTGGTTGGAAGGTGTGTGCGAATATGGAATGGATTTGAGTGCTTCCTAATTTTAGATGAAACCTTAAGTGAAATCCTAGGTATATCTCTCAATAAAACCAAGTGAGATTTGAAGATAATTTTGATTAAAAATATAAATAAAATTGGGAATAACATAATATTTGAGAAACAACCTACATATAAATTATTTATAGTCTTGAATTTTTTCTTAAAAAGAACCTGTTTGGAGATGTAAGAATGGAGTGAAGTTTGATACTCTATTATTTGAGGGCCTCCAAATCCATCACATTGAATATAAGATTCCTTCCTTCTAATAATTGGGATGAACTTGTGAAGCATACATGTCAAAAGAAAGGGATTAAACTCATCATATATAAAATAATATATTATACTAATGATGTTTAACATAAAAAGATATAATTGTAGAAGCATCTATATTATAAATAATTTTCTCCATAAAAGCTTATGATATAATCCATGTTAGTATAGGATTAATAATATTCCCACATAGGAAAAACATAAACTACGTAAGATTAAAAACATGTTCCACGTGGGTGTAAAATATAACATTGTAAAGCACAATTATATGCTCTTGCACCTAAGAAATGCATGATAACATATGAAAGTAATAAAGTGATTGTACATGATATAGACCATGGCACCATAGGGCAAACCAAAAATTAGAGTAAGAAAATAATGATAGAAAATATTTATCACATACATATTACATACAAAGAAATTGGTTCAGATAGTGGAGTTATACCAAGAACAAAGATGACACATAAGATGGTAAAGTCACATCAAGCACATATAAGATACATAAGACAATGAATTCACATCAATTACATAGTAAGTACAACAAACACATAGAATAAAATACACTCTTGATAGGTTTCAAACATAAGAAAACATATATCAAATATGTGACAAAACATAGATTAAATTAATCAAGCAGAGATATAATAAACATTAAAGTTACTGAAGACATATGAAATACATAATATAGTAAAGTCATGTCAAACATAGTAATATTGTTAAAAAAAATGAATACACATCATACACCAATCAAACACATAAATTAGTGAATACACTTAAAACATGATGCAAACAAGCCAACAATATGACTAGACATGAATTAAACATTTGTATAGATATATAAAGTGTAACAAGAACAACGAAGAAAAATAATATTAGAAACATAATTACATACATTAAATAATATAAATAATGTCAAACATATGAATAGATAAGAGAAGATGAAGCATACCAATATACATTCAATAAATAAAGTACACTAGAAAAACCCATCATAAACATAAATTATAAGATTAAACAATAATTAAATATAATAAAAATAAATTCTAAATTTTGATAAGGATATTCCCTTATAATTCTCCCAAAGTTTCCCTAAGGGAACATGAGATATGCCCTCATCCTATTACAAATCAACACTCATAAATCTATAGCTACTTAATAATAAGACATGTATCTCATGCCCTCATCCTATTACAAATCAACACTCATAAATCTATAGCTACTTAATAATAAGACATGTATCTCTCTTGACAACCACATAATTAACATATATAAAAATTAATGAGGCAATGTCTTTATCTATGGGCATAATTAACATATATAAAAATTAATGAGGCAATGTCTTTATCTATGGGCATAAAACATGGACATAAACATGTTTACTCTAACATTGTCACAATATTCTTTTGGAAACCATTCCCTAAAATATAAGGGAGTCATCATATTTAATAATATAGTAATAAGGCACATTCACATGAATAAACAACTACTTCTAACAAGGAACAAGTAATGAAGTCTATAAAAAATCAAATGTAAAGTTCCAACATCAAAAGGTAATATAATAAATATATAGTTCTCATTTTCCATCATAATGAACAAACAAAGTGGTCATAGAAAGGGAGTATATGAATTAGGAAGGATCAATATGCACCACTCTAGAATACATCCAAAAGCAAGGGCCAGACTTCTCTTGGGTAAATGGGTTATCATTTGATGTTATGGAAGAGGACCTTGAAGAAGAATCAAACCTTCAAGAGGAGCTAAAGCCTAAAGATAACGATCATGATCACTTCAAGGTTAACCTGTAGGCATAATCGTAAGCACAAGAGGAGGACTCCTTTAGGGATGAGTCATAGGATTTATGCTCAAGTCTGGATGATAAACTGGCATCCCCCCAGGAGCAGACCCATGACCAATTCTATGTCAACTTCTAATTTTAATCGCATACCATAGAAAGGTAGGGTACGCACACAAAATAGGTTACAACCTCACAGGTGGAGGAATCTCATGTAGATATAGGTATACATCCAAGCAAAAATGATCCATCAGAAAGCTCATTCAAACTAAGGGAGCAATATCAACTAGTCAAGCCTGAGAATCAACATGAAAATGCAAAGAAAGTTATGGCAATGAGTGCTATCAATCCTTATGCATAGAGGCACATCACAGGGGTGTTTACAAAAGACATGTTGGACTTAGAGCAGTAGTCACGAGATGAGTATGAATAACCCACAGAGTTCATGAGCTTCCTGATCATCAAGCATAGGTCTCTCAAGCTCTTGAAGGCTCAATCTAATTAAAGAATGAAGTTAGGTACCAAGAAGTATGAGACGGATTATCTCAACTTTGAAGACATCAGCCATTTGGGAGGAAAGATTATGCGTAGCTTGATGGAGTCATTCATTGAAATGGAGCTCAGGCAAACTATCTTCCTTGAGCACTCTTCATAAGTAACTAGGGTGTGCCTCCTTAATAGAAAACATATGATCTATCACCTAAGCTTATCACATATCAACAATAGGATGGCACATAATGCAAAGGATCTAAGAGGTTTTTATTTTGACTTAGGAGGATGAAGGTTCATGTTTTTAGGTTGTATATAGTAGATTATATTAGTTTACATTGTATTTATCTAAGTGCCTACAAGAACATTGTATAGTCTTAATTTAGTTTGGTTTTCCTCTAATTTCATCTCACACATCTATTGCTTGTTCTTCTCCATTTGTTTTATTGAGGGTAGGACTCAATTTAGTTTATTCAAGCATATGCCAAGTAGGTTTTAGCTTTAATGACTCCATGCTCAATGGATTTATTCAAAGGCTACTGAATTCCTGTTTAGTAGGAAAACAGCCTATAAAGGTTGTTAGAAGTGTTGAATTTATAAATCACCCCTAACTTGTGCAAAACTCATAAGAATCCTACAGAAGGTTTTACACCTATAAAGTTTTGAGTTCTTTAAATCAAGCCATGCATAGATGCCTCCCACTTATGCGCATGCCCAAAATAGTTAGTGCAGATTTGTGCATTGACTAAGTTTTGATTCATGCCCACTAAGAGTTCTTAATGCATGATTTGTGAATGTATCACACAAGCTAAAATGGCATGTAGGTTCGATCATGTAAACCTCCCAGTCTTGAGTAATGAAAAAAGAAGTGCACAAGGAGTAGTTATGAATTGTGAGAATTACACCCAAGATTTTCAATATTCATGTGCATTTCGATTCAAAAGCATCCCTACATCTCCATGATGAAGTCCCACACTAAATCATAGACTTTAACTTTTTCACTCTCATAAATCATAGACTGTAATCTATGTTAGGCACATATTATTTCATAAATTAATGTGGACCCCAGTATAAAGCAAAGACTTGAGAAGGATATTTAAAGGGACTTGGAATAAAAGGGTTAAAATTCATGCACCCCCACATAAGGCTTTTATGTCTACACCTTTCAACTACTCGTGACTCATTATATAGTCTAACTATGTAGCCCTCAGTGTCCATATGTCCTTGAAATGTATAAGGTAATGTTTTCCAAAAGAGATGCATAGAAATGACATGGTAGTTTAACGGAGACCCACGTAGTGATTGACAAGTGGCAATAAAGTATAAAGAGGTAGTTAGAAAATTAGTTGAGTGGTGTTTGAAGCCTTATCAAGATAAGTAAATACAGAAGTGGCTATCAAACATCAGAACATGATCAGATGCCACCCCTTTGACTTTTTTAGGAATCTTCCACTCTCAGACACACATGTGGATCCAGAAGAGTCCTACCACCAACTCATAGATTTAGATCACCAAAAAAAATTTAAAAGGCATGAATGCAGCATTAAAATAGAATCAAAAGACTATATCTACTACCCTAAGTGGTGCATTAATTGTAAAATGGATTGATCCATTATAAAAAGCTTGTTCTTCATTGTAATAAGGGTCAACATTTTTTAGGAAACCTCACATTGACAAAATTTTCCCTCCAAGAGCACTTTTGTTGGTTGAACATTACATGTTAATGATAATCAATTTCACCTCCCTCTATTATTCTCACTCTTTATGTTATTTATGTTTGTTGATCCTTGTATGTGGGTAATGTCTGCCCCTCTCATCATTGTCTATTCCTAGCAGCTCTATGTGGAACTTGGAACTCACTTTTAGGTCATATCATGTGCACATTTGGGTCTATGTAAACATTATGGATCATTTGTCATCCCTCTCAGTGTTACACTATGTTCATGTGCCTCTATGTGAAACACTTATACATTTGGAGTGTCCTTGGTGGAGTCTATGTGATAATGTTTTGTTCTCAAGTATTTGTAGTGTGTCCATGGTGGTAGGAGAACTCACTCTATTTTTGGTGTATCCCCCTTTCATTTTTCATGAAATTTTTACCTTCTCTCTCCCTTTTCCCCAAAAAATATTAGGTTTATATTATTGGTGTATTTACATTTCTACTCTTTAGGTCTACGCACTGGTCCCAAACCAAGTACACTTAGAATAGAAGGAATTTGAACTACTCTAGAGGCTTCTCCTAAGGAGCACAAGGGTTTCATGCCTTGGGGATGTTACCATCATTGTGATGAGACAATCGATGTTTCGTGCTCATAAGTGAGTGATAACACTTCCACACCTAATGTTAAAAACTTTTGCACCCTACATAAGGCATTTATGCTCTATGCCCTACTATAAAAGCTCTCAAACCATAGGCCATCTATGGGTGCATTTTCAAACAATAATAGTTCCTATTTGCGACATGTCAATTACTGTGACATCATCATTTTCACTCCCTTTTCATTTATCTTTGCTAGGGTCATCATCCATTTTTATCTCACTACTCATGTCAATTTCATGTTCTTCATCATTGATCCCACATCTAACATCTCAACCCCTTGTATATTCAACCATCCCACCCCTCATTTATTATTTTGAGTGGCCATCCATGCCATCCCTTCCTGCATGTCCCCTTGAGGGGGCATCATGTGTTTGTTTATTTACTAACATTCATCCATGGTCATCTTTCTTATTTAAAAGACCGTTACTCTTCTCCTCACCATAATTCCCTTTCAAAGAGGGGAATAATATATGCATCCAATTCCATTTGCCAATTTGACTTACTAATAGTGTCTAATGTTTTATTCATCTTGTTTAATTAACATATTTAATTTATCCCCTTTACCTGAATACTTTGTGTCCCCTTCATACATACTAAATCAAATTCCCTCCTTAACCACATAATAATCATTCTCCAAATATTCTTATTTTCTAATTTATAATTCATAAAATTCTCCTACATATTTTTAATTATATGATAATTTATTTCTAAAGCCTAACTCCCAAATAATATCTAGATATTCTAATCTCTAGAGTTTTCTCTATTCTAGAATCCTCCAAATGGATGAGGATGATCTTCCAACATCTATTTAAAATTTTGGGAGGAGACAAGTCTAGCCCTTCATTTTCCCTCTCCTCTTCCTATAAATGCAAGGTCACCCCAAGCATTTGGGGAAGGAATAATCATATAATAAAGAATAAGAGAATAAATAAATGAATCTAGAATCAGAGTGCATCTATGCTATCATGCTCATATTCTAATGCTAGTCTCATGCTATCAAATTGTCCATAGTCCTTCACTAGCCTAGTCTTGAGCCAATCATATTTATGACCCCACATTTAATTTCAAGCATCTATTTTTTCAATCTAGTTATTTAGGCAACATTATGAAGTTTTGGAAGGAAGGTTTGGAGCAAGATAATGGTAATAATTTCCAAATCAAAAGTTTATTACTTCCTCCATTTTTTCCTTTGATGATTATTCTTCAATTTGGATTGGTTTAACAATTTTTTTGTAGCTTTAATCCATTTAATCAAAATTTTGGGTAATACAACAGTAAAAGGGCCTTGATATGAGGGATGGCTTGTGATTTCCTCCTTTGTAACCACACTTGGAAAATTATATGTTTCAATTGTCTCTTGCTTATTGACTTCTTTTGTTAGAAATCTTGATTTTAATATTTGATGTGTCCATTTCTCTTTGAAAAATGTATATTTGAATGATTTGCATCAATATTTCCACTATATCCCAAGCCTTGTCGATCATTATTATCGGATCCAAAGATAGGATGAGTTATGCCTTGGGAATAATTTCCTAATCCTTGACCCTAATAACCAATTTTTTGTAAATATTGATTTCTAAAACCATATTATTTGGAAGGATGAGTATCATTATTGGGATGTAAATGTGTATCATTTCCTTGATTTGATTCCTCTTTTTGAACCTTTTCATACTCTATGTTTGATATTGGCAATTATTTTTGCTCTGAATTTTCGTTGGCACCCACATTTATTGTTTTGGTACTTGTGGTTTGGGAGAGGTACTCATAATGTGAGTGATTTTCTTGGTTGATGTATCAATGATATGATCACCACTATCTTTTTGAATTTTTATTTTTTTATTTAATGCAAAACAACAATCTGTATGATGCTCATGCATTCTATGATATGCACATTAGTATTTAGATCATCTTATAGAATGTGGAGGATGTAATTTTATCACTTTGTCTCAAAATATTTCTCTTAAGATTTCATTGAGACTCTTAGTAGCCTTTTGGTCACTTGTTTTATATGTATTCTATTGTAGCTTTTAATTTGTATGGGAAGCCTTGTTTGACACAACATTTGTAGATGAGGATGCAAACACATGATTTGTTGAATTATGTAGGTATGTAATATGATTTTATAACAATGTGATCTTTGAACTTAAATTATTTTTCCACTCCTATATTGACTTGATCATCAGGATGATTTGATATTTTAAGGCTTCATAATCACAAACCCTAGGTACCTTTGATTGTACATACATAAACCATATACCTTACCCTTTGAAGAGTCATAACATGGACCTAGTTAGAGGTATGATAACTATCACCCTCCTCAAGATTAGGAGGAAGAGGATTGATACTATTATAAAAAAATTGGTAAAGATAAGTTTGAGTTTTATATTTATTATGATCATTCTCTAGTTTTATGGTTTTGAGATTTCTAATAATGTAGATAAGACAACAAATAATGACTATAATGACATATTGAAAGAGAAAGTGCTCAACATGCATATCCAAATTTAGCATGATTTTTAGGAAAAATAAGGTCTGATTTTTAAAATTTGAATACTGTAAAAATAGAAATCAGAATGCATGAAAATAAGAAATCAGGAAACCTAGGTCAACTGAAGTTTGTACACCAAAGATCAAGTTGACCAAAATATGCCAAATGAAGAGAAAGTAATATAAAGTTACTGGCTAACAATTTTTGTAATCTAAAATAGGTTTTCAAGAAAATAAGGAAATGAGATGAACCCATAAAAATAGGGAAAGAAAAATATAGTGTATGGCATGTAGGTCTAAATTTACTAAAAATAGTAAAATGTTAAATTTACAAAATTCATACACTATTTTGGTAAATAAAAAGAGGTTTTTGTCTATATCAACATAATTGTGAAAATCCTCTGATTAATTTTAAAATCAAGTTGTTTTTAGGTCAAAATGTACCAATCAAGGAAGATGAAACTTGTAAGCATACAAACATGAATCTTAGTAATAAGAAGGGGTAAAACCCTAACATAAAGTTTTAGATATAAAAATTAATCATAGCAAGATGAAAATATAGGATATTAAAAACCCTTTATCATGTTGGGTTTTCAATATAAGACTCAGAGGTGCGGGTTTACCAAATGTTGAACCCTAAAATCTAGATATAGGAAATCTAGGGTTAAAGGGGTAGAAATAGCCTAGGGCACAAAAATTTTAGACTATCTCTATAGCATGCCAATTAATTGCAAAACCAAAATAGACATATACTAAATTTATTATGCTAAGATATGCTAAAAATAGAAAGTACATATATGCTAGATATTATAATGATAATGAAAACAAGATACTCGGTTTTTATGATAATACATATCTAGATCTACAACAAATAAAAAGTAGACAAGATATGGATTCTAAATTAGTCGCTTGATTCTGTAAATTAGACCTCTATAGTTATGGACGCTTATGTTAACCTGAGAAGTAGGTGTCTAGTACAAAATATCTATTGAAACTGGATGTGACCACCTAGACACTTCTAGGTTCTGTGTTGCCTTTGCTCTAGTGTATTTAGATATGGGTCATGGATTGTCACTCCTTGTCAAATATCAAAACCAATATTCATATTCATAGTGGTTATGTGAAAAATGGGTTAGTACACACATAGTGTTGAGTTACCCCAAAGAACCCTTTGCCAATGAGCACTACCTATATATAGCTACTACTGTGAAGAGGGCCTCAGACTTATGTAGTTCTCCCCTATGTGTTAGCTTGTGTGTGAATCATGTAATGTGTGATAAGTGAGTACAACAATGACCTAGCTTATAACTTAGAAAATGTGGTTTATGTAATGCTCCTTTAGTACTTCAGACCTATAGATATATTGTTTCTATGATTAATATGGAAAAAGGAGAAAATAGGGAATCTTTGCTCACTTGAGTGATTTTTTGTTTGTACCAAGTGAGGAATGAATGACGATTGATCTTATATTTTTATCAATTCCTTTAGAGAATATCGTGCATTAAAGTACTTACGCCGACCATAGGAATATGTTTCATTTAAAAATTAGATGGCTTTAAAGCACTAGACACTTGCATCAGAATATGACACTTATATCAATTCAGTCGTCTGACTAAGACATAAATATCCAAGTAGTTAGAAAATAGGTACATTTCTAGAACTTGTAGAGATGGAAAATAATCAAGTTTATAGCATTTTAGGTAAGATAGAAGGTTTGAATCATTAGAATAACATTGGTCAAACTAAGAGAAAGTAATTAGGCACAGAGAGATAGTGTACGCATGCCTTTTGATAGTGAGAATGGTCTAGAAGCTGAAGGTGCATTCATGATATATATTTTCCAAGTGTATAAGACTAAAGTGCTATATAATTTAGAAATAGTGTCTACAATGCATCCATTATAGCTATGTGTGATTTTTTCTATTAAGTAAAATTAAAGATCAACACTAGAAATTATATTTATATTAAAAAATATGCAACCCTCGAATGGAAGAATAAACCCTAAGGACAATTTAGGGTTTTGAAATATTTGATATAATTTTGGGTTCATCAATATGTTTTATATATAGTGTGATTAATTAACTCTAATTAGATATAAATTTTGTAAATGAACTCTAATCACAGGATATAAGCTCAAAACTGATTTGGCACTCTAGCTTGCTAAATACATAAATTATAACTATGGGATAAGATAGTGGTTAACTTTGTTTTGGAAGGTTAAGACTATAGGTAGATGATAGTAAGGATGGAAAATTGGACTACAAGTCACTTAGATTAGGATCTAGACCTTTATGTGTGCCCTGATGGTATCATTAGCCTCAAATGAGTACTATTAGATGATGTGTTCCCTATCTAACAGTTTTATCTCTATGGATTTTTCCTCACTATTTTTATAGAGACAGGGGTGCCTATTTGTCCTTCAGTGCTATGTGTGATCTTAAGGTTCGATTATGCACAAACTCATATAAATCTATCTCCTTCACTTGAAACCCTAAGTCCACTTACAATGATATAATTAAGCTTGCAAAAGGAAAAGAAAATTTGGTTGAGCTAACTCCACCACTCAAATGCATATCCAAAACTCATAAGAGGAAAGTCAAATCACATGTAGTTCTCCTTCCTAAGTTAATATGTGAAATCATGTTCATTCAATCTAGGTAACCTGTGATCTAGCTCTTGATACTCAAAAAATGATAACTTTGGCTTGGCTCTTGTGTGCTCCAGATTCAGGAAAGCCCCGCTCTTAGTGATTGATTAGAAGTTTAAGAAGAATAGGGTAGTCCTCTCGAATGTGCAAGTGTTTGACTATGATTGATAAGTTCTTGCTAGATTCGTAATAGGTATATATCTATTTTTTATTTATAAGATACTCTTTTGGTAATTTCTCACACCACCAACGTGCAAAATATATAAGCCAACCCATAAGAATGATTGGAATTAAAAATTTGATCGTTGTTTGGCACACGATGAAACCATCAAACTCAGGCAATATTATCAAATAATATGTTCCGAGTCTTAAATTACTGTGTAGGAGACAGGAACATTGATCTAAGGATTTAAAGATATATGAGTAAGATAAATAGTTGATTTCAGAGAGATTATAGGGTTTCTTGTAAATGACTGAGAGTAACTTGGGAAGGATAGAACTATAAAAGACACCAAGATATAAGAAAATTATGAATGAGAACCATTAATATATGTACAAATTATTTAAGAAAAAAGTAAATCAAAACTAACATTCCCAGATATCAATTACCAATTTTCTAATATCTATACCAACCAAGTATAATACATATAATGAATATACTATTATTAATATTAATTCATATAATTATATTTACAATTAAAAGTACCTAAAACCTTGTAATGAATATTCTATCATTAATTATAATGAATATTCTATCGTTAATATTAATTCATATAATAATATTTATAATTAAAAGTACCAAAGAATATCTCCATTACTAAAATATAATACTAGAAAGGGTTAACAAGTTTTAATAAAATCGTAAATTTGAAAAGTAATGTTTTGGCATAAGCTTATCAGAAAAAGAAATGCCTATTGTTGTAGTTTGGTTTTACCAATTTCTATGTGATGGAGAAATTGAGTAAGTAATGTCACATGGAGTTTAGAATGTTTGCATGCAACTCATTAAACATAATTTGGATGTAATATAGAATGGAAACCCCAATTCCCAAAGTTTAATTTCAATGTTACGATTCGAAGTAAAAGTTTTGGATGAAAAGAAAACCATTAATTATAAATTGAAAAAAACAACAAATATATAGTGAACCCTCTTTATAAAATAATAATGACCATGCCTTCAAATAATAATCATTTGGCATATTTTGTTGGAGAGGAATCATTGGATTTTTTATGATATTTGGTTGATTGTTCAACATTCGTGGTGGGAAATTCTTCATTCTTTTCGAGAGATTGTTTTGGCTAAATGTGATTTTGTTGGAGGAGTGGATCCTCGGGAGGTTGTTTTCTGTAATCGTCTCAACCTTCCTCTTCAGGGTGTTACTCCTTCCCCTAGGGTAAAGAGTGTTAAGCAGACGATGCGGAGTAGTTGTAGACATCCTACACATAAGATAAATCGGGAGGGCCGGCGGACCCTTCCTCCTCATGCAGTTTTGAAGATTAACACTACTGGTTCTTTTGGGGGGAATATGGGTCATGTTGGGGTTGGTGGTATTGGGCATTGTAGCTCAGGGGATGTTCAATTTATTTTTTCAATTTATAAGGGCTTTTATACCAATAATTATATGGAGGCTCTTGCCATTTTATATACGGTGGAGCATTGTTGTATGCTTAGTTGGCAAAGGATTATTTGTGAATTTGACTCTCAGGGGGTGGTGTCCTTGTTGAATGCGCAATGGTCTGAGGATGTCAGTTAGTCTTTAGCCGTGGTTATTAGATGGATTCTTCAGTGGTGCGGCTTTTTGGAATCTGTTATCTTCACTCACATTCCTTGCGAGTGGAATGGAGTGGCAGATTGCTTAGCCAAATGGACCTCTGATCATATGCAGAGTTGGAATATTATGGATAGAGATCAATTATCTCTAGTTTTGACTTACATTTTGGATGACTTAATGAATCATGATAGAGCTCTGTAGTGCTCTTTTCTTCACTGGTTGTTTGGCCCTTCTTACTTTGTTCTCTTTTGGTATTCAATAAAAATTTTACCTCTCTTTTAGATCAAAAAATAAAAATCACCGTGCACTCAACATTTAATGTTTTAGACTTTCTATTGATGACATTCATCTAAATTATTTAACATTATGTTAGTTAAGTTTATGGATATTATATTATTTTTTTATTTAATTATATTTATATAAAATTATAAATAATGTAATATATTATAATTATATATATTTAAAGGTTAAAAATAATTATTGAAATAATATAACTTTTAATTATATTATAATATTGAATTATTTATTATTTAATTTTAATTGATATTAAATTAATGTTAAACAGTTAAATAAAATTGTAATTTACAAATAATTAAATTAAGATCATGCAATTAGCATCCTTTTTAATTATTTGTCATAAAATGTTATTAAAATTACAACTAATAAAAGAACACTAGAATATTTATTGAAAAAATAAAAAATAAAATATGCGATAATAAATACCCATTTTGAAGGATGGGGAAGTGTCTACACAAAAATAAAATTTAAACTATTATTTTTTGATGGCATGTAGTGGTAGAAACTAAAAACAAAGGAAACCATACGAAACACAAATAGGGTTTACAAAAATATAATATATGCATTTCCATAAGCATTGAAATGAGACTAAAAACTCAATATATTTTATACAATTTTTAATATTTGGCAAGGCAGATTAATGAAATAAATAGAAAGTGGGTTGTTTTAATTTGTGTGTTATAATTTATATATGCAAACATTAAATTTTAGTTATTGATGTAGACTTGTAAAATTAAATATAGGGAGAGATGTCAACATTCAATATAATTCAATGGTTTCATGTAATGTTTTTTATTATATCTCTTCTAAAAAAAAATTATAAGATGTATCAATTATAAAGATGATGTCATGATTCTTTATATTATATGGAAAAAATTTGGTTAATGTTTTTTTGGAGGAAGCCACTATTAAAAAGTCAACCTTTGTGACTCAAACCTAAGATAATTTAATGATAGACCCAAGTTCTTACTCCTACACCCAACCCTCAAGCCTTATATCATAAGGGTTAATGTAGTGTTTTAAGGGAAATTTGGAGGAGAATGACAAACAACCAAATCTATCGTCAAAAAATTCATTTACGTATGCTTTTCCATCACTAACAATAGTTTCCTTTTTAAACGCATACAAAATGACATTTAATGATATGGAGTGTCAATAATTACATAGTATGCCAATAGTAGGGGTGACATGTCATATTAGAAAATTTAAATTAATAGTTTTTTTTTTAATATACAGAATCTTTCTAAATCCTTGATATGAAGAGTCAAGCAATCAATGTCAAAATCATGTCTGGAATGCTTTTGATGGTGTAGATGTCCTTTACTCGTCGTTGCTTAACCAAACAAACTCACTGATTTAGATGTGTGCTTACTCAACATTATAAACATGCTATATGTTTACTTCTGAAATATAGACAAAAATGATGACATTTTATGTAATTAAATGATTTCATTTAATGCCCTCTAATATATTAAAAAACATACAAAATCTCTTTCAAATTTCCAATATAAATTAAAAATATTATTTTAATATTAAAATTTGATAATTAATTAATTGTCCCATACAAATATGTAACTTATACCAATACCTCTCACACTAAATTACAATACTTTAAAACAATATAATAATGCAACATACACATACACATACACATACACATTGTGTATGTGTTTATAAAATTATTGTTATTGAAGGTGGTGGGTGTGGTTAATTAAGGGTCACTTTCAAAGTTTCCATACGGAGGAGTGACAAGTAGTCAACAATCCTTGGTTCTTGGTCACCTTGAATAACCACATGCTTAGTTTGCCTATGGAAGAACGATTGGCACTTCATTCCATGGACAAAGTACACGTATGCATTTAATGCTCATTGACTTCTGTACTTAGGGAGGTTAGATCGTCGAGATCACTTTGATATAATCATTTTATTAAAAAATGATTATATATTTAAAACAATAGAAACATAATTATCAAACTTAGGAGTTTCAATCATTTGAAAGTCAATTTTATGACTCAAAACATAGGATCAATTTCATTAATTTTGTTTACCTATCACTAAGTTATAATTGTCGAGGTTTTTATATATTAAAAAATGTATAAATTTAATTGATCTATAATATTTAAAAATAGTAGGTGGAAAAAAAGGGTTTAAATTTAATCATTTAATAATATTTAAAGAGTTTTTTTTTAGTTAATGAGATGTAAAAGGGTTGGTTAAGTGGGTTGGTTTTGTTCAACTTCATTTAAATTCGAATTTTATAGGGTGTTTATAAGACAGATGTGGCTATTTAAGTTTATTCACTGGTTTCAAAGCGATCAAGTGGTCGTCGGGACTGGGCCCCCGATTTGTGCTTCAAAACAGGGATAAAAATATTTGAAGAGTTTTTTTCAAAAATTTATTTTTTTATAATATAGATTTTTGTATATTGCTATTTTTGTTCATGTTTTGAATTATATAATAGATTATAATGTGGATATAGATATTTTTATTGGAATCTTTCGAATTTATCATAGCTTTCCTTTGACTAAGCTATTATGATTAAGAGAAATCTATATCTCAAAATCACTCATTATCCATTTGACAATTTCTATGTGTTTGGTATGTAAAAAAATATGTATTTTATTGAAAGGTATAATAAATTATCATCTTCATGAGTCAGAGTACACCTAAAAAAAATTGTATCTTTTTTTTTTTTTTTTTTTTAAAATTATTATTATGGGTAAACGGGTCAATTTTGACTAGAGTCAGTGGACCAGTTTGGGACACAAACGGGAGATCTAGGTTCCCCTTACATCGAATACTGCATTACTTAAATTACCACTGGCCATCACAAACCAACCAAAATCAATTTAAATTACTACTAGCCACCACAGACCAACCAAAATCAACAACGACCACCACCGATCTACCATACCACTACAAAATTTAAACTTATATAAAATTAAACACAACCAAACCTCTTAAAAAATTATATCTTAATAAAAGATATAACAAATTATTATCCTCGCCAATAATACTACAATACTTTTAATTAGAATACAAAATTAAAAACTCTTAAATCTTTAATTTATACATATGTTTTGAGGTACAATGTTTGGAGAGGCATGAATTGAATTATTTTGGTTTGGAGGGAAGCGAGGGGACAAGGGAGGTGGGGGTGTTGAATTACTTCCCTATAAAAGCAAAGAGAGGTCGATGTCAAATTGGGGTAATGTTTCAAAGCCTCCCATTTTAAAAAAAGGAGAGCATTGTGAAAGTGAAAGAGGCATGTTGAGGGCACTCTCATATATAATATAAAAACATTCAAAAAAATATATTAAAGAGTGTACCTTTTAAAACCTCTCATCATATCTTTAGAAGACATTATGACTTGTTGGACTCGTGTCCTAGATTTGTTCCCTATAAATTATAGGGTTTAGGGTTGATGGTGGTTTATTTAAATTTTATTTTTTATTTTAATTATTATAAAAAAAATAGCTTCTTTTGTTCAATTTATATTTGAACAAGTCGATCATTTTTTGTAAAGAAAATACTATTTAACTTTGTAATTTATGTGATATTTTATAGTTGATTAATTTGGGTAGGAAGTATATTTTAAGAAATTTAGATAATTAGTAATTATTTTATAGGTGTAAGTTTTGTTGGGAAAGATGTGATTTGATCTTTTGGTAAAATAGAGTATTGTAAAGAGAAAATATAAATCGATAATTGTAGCTTATTTGAAATTATATAGTCATAAATCGATAGTCATAATTCACATAATATTTAATAGTTATGGGTTCAAAGTGAGTTATGACTACCGATTTACACTCTCCATTTAGAACACTCTACTTTATATATATATATATATATATATATATATATATATTAAAAAATCAAATATAATCAGTGAAATCTATAAGGGTTAGTTAAGTGGGTTGGTTGTGCCTAGCCTCATCTAGGTTTGAATCTCACAGGGTGTTTATAAGTTGGATGTGGTTGTTTGAGTTGACATAGCAGTTTCAATGGTCGGTTGTGGTCATTTATGTTGGTTTAATGGTTTTTAAGGACTAAGCTCCCTAATTGTACCCAAATCCGGTTCGTATCTCCAATCAAAAGTAGTGCAGGGATAAGTCCCATCAACCATGATATCTATCCCAAAAAAATCAAATATAATATACAAAAGGTATAACCTCCCAAACACACCAAATGACACAAGATCAACAGTAATAAGTTTCAAGTGAAAATCTATTATAATAATAATAATAATAATAATAGAGTGTACCTTTTAAAACCTCTCATCATATCTTTAGAAGACATATGACTTGTTGGACTCGTGTCCTAGATTTGTTCCCTATAAATTATAGGGTTTAGGGTTGATGGTGGTTTATTTAAATTTAATTTTTATTTTAATTATTATAAAAAAAATAGCTTCTTTTGTTTAATTTATATTAGAACAAGTCGATCATTTTGGTAAAGAAAATACTATTTAACTTTGTAATTTATGTGATATTTTATAGTTGATTAATTTGGGTAGGAAGTATATTTTAAGAAATTTAGATAATTAGTAATTATTTTATGGGTGTAAGTTTTGTTGGGAAAGATGTGATTTGATTTTTTGATAAAATAGAGTATTGTAGAGAGAGAATGTAAATCGATAATTGTAACTCACTTGAAATTATATAGTCATAAATCGATAGTCATAATTCACATAATATTTAATAGTTGTGGGTTCAAAGTGAGTTATGACTACCAATTTACATTCTCCATTTAGAACACTCTACTTATATATATATATATATATATATATATATATATATATATATATATATATATATATATATATATATATATATATATAAGGGTTAGTTAAGTGGGTTGGTTGTGCCTAGCCTCACCTAGGTTTGAATCTCACAGGGTGTTTATACGCTGGATGTGGTTGTTTGAATTGACTTAGCAATTTCAGTGGTCGGTGGTGGCCGTTTATGTTGGTTTTATGGTTTTTAAGAACTGAGCTCCCTAATTGTACCCAAATCCGGTTCGTAGCTCCAGTCAAAAGTAGTGCGGGCATAGGTCCCGTCAACCCTGATATCTATCCCAAAAAAATCAAATATAATGTACAAAAGCTATAACCTCGCAAGCACACCAAATGACACAAGATCAACAGTAATAAGTTTCAAGTGAATATTATAATAATAATAATAATAATAATAATAATAATAATAACACTTGACCCTATGTCACCTTTTGTGTCTGTAGGGTTATGCCTTTTGTATATTATAATTAGTTTTCATATATATGATTTTCTTATTACATTGAGAGGCATACCCTACAGTGGAAGTCAATGACTGTAATGGCATGAGTAGTTCACTTTTATTTTTGGTGCGTCGATATCCATTAAGATTAAAAAAAATATCGACATATCAATAAAATCAGCCGACACATTGTTTAAAAAAAATACAATCTTGATTTTATTGACATGTTGGCATTTTTTAAATCTTAATGTATGTTGGCGTACCAAAAATAAAAATGAACCACTCATGCCATTACACTCCTTGACTGCTACTGTAGGGTATGCCTCTCAACGTAATTATATATATATATATATATGAAAAAAAATTAATCTTGATTTTATTGATATGACAACATTTTTTTTAATCTTAATGTATGTCAGCACACCAAAAATAAAAGTGAATCACTCATGCCATTACACTCGTTGACTGCCACTGTAGGGTATATCTCTCAATATAATAAGAAAAAAAATAAAATAATATATATATATATATATATATATATATATATATATTATTTTATTTTTTTTCTTATTATATTGAGAGATATACCCTACAGTGGCAGTCAACGAGTGTAATGGCATGAGTGGTTCATTTGCTAACATAAGTTATTTTTTAGGCATAAATCAAGCTTAGAAGACATTTGTTTATTCTTGTTTGGACTCCTATCTTTTGATAACAATGTTATCACTTGATAGGCTCGATAACATAGCTGTCGTTTGATGGAAATGTTACTAAAAGACATCTATGCTGCTGAGCCTTGACATCATACTATCATGTCATTCAGCATGCCATCGTTCGATAGCACGTTATCATTTAAAAGCATCAATATTGTTGCTCGACGACATATAACAATGACAACATAGTAATGGAAATTATATGTTATCGAGTGATAAAATTTTTGTCACCAAATGCTAGCATGCTACTGAGGTTGGACAACTTAGCTTTCATTCGGTGGCAGTAATGCTGTCACTCAACAACATATAGCTACCATAACTGTGCTATCATTGTTATATGTTATTGAGTGATAACATTACTACCATCGAACAATAGCATTGTTGTCATTGACAACAATACTATAGAATGATGACATGCTACTGAATGACAGTAATGTTGTTGTTCGACAACATAATATTTATTTTTTTAGTTTTTATGTAATATTTTGTTACTTTTTATTAACCTTATATTATTATGATTTTTTTGAAATGTTAAAACTTTAAATGTTTGATGTCTATAAAATATAAGTATGGCTTGACCATGATTGAATTTTGAAATTGAAGAGCAATGAAGCGAATATCTAAAAGAATATGATCGACAATATCACAGACAACAACATGAACAAATGACAGAGGATCAAAGACAACAATGTAATGAGAATGAAAGAGAAAGACATGTAAAATATAGGGCATAAATTCTAGTTGAATAACTAGAAATAGAAATGAGACAACATGCCCAAGAAATGGCAGCATATCATGCACGGACATCTCAAGATGTTCAACAAAGATTAAGAAAAAGAATGCATTTGAATCAATTTATAGAGGAAGAAAGAAACCAACTACAAGAATGTAATCATGAATATGTTTAAAGACATCATCGAATAAATGCTAATGCTGATGCTAATTCTAAAAAAGTGAATTCCATGACATAGAACATGTGTTAGACACGCCAGATAATAGAGAAATAAATGATATGGATGATGATGTTGAAAATAATATACAAAATACACATGATAGTAGTGAAAATATTAAGGTAGATTTGAAGACGTTACAAATGAGTTTTCACCATTGTTTAGAAAAATTGGATTTACCAAGTATATGTTCTATTTATCAAGAAAGTTACCCAGCATGAATATCTCACGAGCACCTGAAGGTCGAATTTTCCACATATTTCAACAAGAGAAAAATGATCATTAATTTTCAAAATCAAATAATATGGATCTTGGTCCATAGCTGCCATAAGTTGTATGCTTAACCCAAGTAGAAGAGATGTTGATATCACGAGTCAATTCAATCCTACAAGTCACACACACAACTGGAGGTCAATATAAATATAAATGACATACAATCAGTTTTCCACAAGAAGTGAAAGAAATTGCTAAGGTTTTACCACATCAAATAAAATATTTGTCGATCATTATTGTTCAAAGAATAGACCAATGTGGAACAAATTACAATTTTATAGTTAATAAAGAGAGGTTTTATATGGCACTACAATATAAAATAGAAATGAAAAGTTCTATAGAGATGTTTAGATTGATGAAAATGCACTTACTAAATTGCCATCCAATTTTGATAAAAATATATTTGACTAATTGAACTCTACACATATGGAGTTTGATTTAGATGTGAATGAATATATATTTTAGGGTCTGATGATGGAAATGGATAGAGGAAATATCATCAATCACATAAATTTAATGGCCTACGAACCCCCCAATGTCATGAGAGAGATGGAATTAATCGATGCATGGGTAAATACCCTTAATGCAAAACTTGGAGATCTGATCGACTGGCCAAGTATTGGTTCATCTCCTATAAATGAGTATGTCATAGAAAGGTTACTTGATATGGCATTCCCCATATTGTTTTTAGATGGAAGATGTAATTGGTTAGAACTAAGAATGACAAGAGTACATCTACATAATTTTGTTAAACATTTGATTCGATATAGGGATCACCATTTTGGATGACATCACATGATTATGAGACACCATGCACAAAATTCATCTGCAGTGTTTGTGAAAAAGATTCTTTAAGACATGCCAATCATCATAAATGAATTACATGAGCATATGGACAACATTCTCCACTCACATCTAACTTAATGTTTGATGTGTTTCGATACCACATTGAAGGGTACAAGGTTTTATTGGGAAAAAATAGTGCATAATTAAGTGACATGTTGCATCAAATTGGAACACCGATAATTTTATTCACTTTGAGTGTAGCAGATATGTATTATCCCAATCTAAATGCATTAATGCTAGGAACACTACCAAAAAATCCCCAAGAATATCAAAAATGGTGTCAACAAAATATTATTAACTATCCTCATATAGTGGCATACTGCATGCACCTGCAACATACAATTTTATGAAAGGAGACACTATAAAAAGGAATGAAAGTGAAAGATCATTGGTCTAGATATTAATGGCAACATAGGTTCACCACATGTGCATGGATTCATATACTTAGAGGGATCCCCAAACATGGAGAACCTTGACTAGAAAAATAATCATGATCTGTAAAATGCAGCAAAAGTTTAGAAGAGTTCTAAAGCATATCATTAGATGTTAATATGTCTTGCAAACATTGAAAATCCCAAAGAATTAGCAACTAGATCATATAAAATACTCCTGACTAAAACCCTTGTTGAAAGAGACATTTAGGCACAAGAAACATGCCATATGTTTTTGGAGATTCCATTGGTATAAATTAGTAGAGTGTTTGTCACTTTGAATGTTTCATGTGAGGTGTTCAAACAGGTGACATAAACTACAAAACAAGAAAATGACAAACACTTAAAATATTTCATTGATGGATACATAAATAGACCTTATGTAATGGAAATTTTTTTAGTTATTGAGATAGCCAAATCATGGTCATATAATCCCAAGTGAAGTCAAGATAATAAATGGGAGCCTAGGAGTATGATAGCTATTGTGAGAGTATTCCCAAGGTTTACTACAATACCTATGTGGGAATAAAAAAAATGGGTTGATTTTTTTTAGTCAGAGTTATTATTTTACAATCCATTTCATGATATAAAAAGAGATATCATACTTGATGATAATATAATAACATCAAACTGGGATTCATTCAATTATAATCCTTGGTATGTGGAGTGGAGGAGTATGCCAGATGATCATGCAAATCAAAGTGATGCTGAAGATGAGGACGTTCAAGTCATTCATCAAAATGTAGTGGAACATGAGTGGAAAATCATCTCATGGATACATCATGGACAAATTATGGAAGTATCTATAATATATATGTTGGGCATAAGAGATATTGATTTACAAGCACCATGGAATCATGCATATCAATGAGAAGAATACATAGTTTCATCTATAAAATTCATAAGCACGATGAAAGACAATAGGTTACTCATACTAGATGATATACAAATAAATATTCCATATGGAACCTTAGGTTCCAAATAAAAAAAGGCACTTGATATAATCATGTTCCATTTTATTGAAACTTAAAATGTTGCACCACTATACATGGTAGTTCAAGGAATAGCAGGAATAAGAAAATCATATCTAATTGGTGCCATTTGTGAAGCTTTTCAAAATGAATCATCAATGCAACATTGTCCACTTATATTACTTGCACTAACTAGATTTTCAACCTTTAATATTGGTGCTTCAATAATCCACTCAACACTGTGAATACCAACTGCAGATTTTACCGAATTAGAAGGAACAAGACTCATAAGTTTCCAAGAATAAATTTGACATATAATATACATATTGATTGATGAAATGAGCTTCATTGGAGAAAAAATGTTGAAAAATATATATGCACAACTTCATCATGGATTTCTTAAAAATTCAAACATGATTTTTGGAGCTAGATCAATCATATTAGTAGGAGATTTAGGCCAACTACCTCATGTGAATGATAAAGCACCATACAATAATGACAGACATGAAAAAATATTATGGGAAAAATTCAAAATTGTTGTTACTCTGGATAAGGTATTTAGACAAGAAGGAGACAGAAAGAACCAACAAAGGTTACATCAACTACTCACAAATATTAGAGATGTACATCCAACTATTAATGATTGGAAATTATTGACATCAAGAACCAATAATGCATTACATCCAAGCATCAGGGAAAACTTTGAAAATGATATTCATTTATTTGAAATAAATGATAATGTGGAAAACCATAATATAATGGAATTACAATCATTAAAATGACCAATTGTATGGAGCATTAGAACCAAAAATAGGTAGCACTAATCCATCAAGAGGTCAGAATGATGAATTGGACATGGAGTTATTAATTTATAAGGATGCAAGGGTGATGCGAAACTATAACCTATGGATATAAGTAGGACTTGCAAATGGATCTCTAGGACATATTTGAAGTATACTATACAAACTTGGAAGTGCATCACTAGAACCACCTACATATGTTATGGTGGAATTTGACAATTATTTTGGAATGCCATTTGTAGATACAAATCCACATATAATTTCAAGTACACCAATACAAATGAGATGAACGTGAAAACTACCCTTAAGATTGGCTTGGGGATTATTGATACACAAATCATAAGGGATGACTCTTTCTAAAGCAATAATTGATAAGGGCATAAAGAAAGATGAGGGTTAACAATTGTGGTGATCTCACATGTAAAATCTTTGGAAGGTCTCAGAATTTTGTCTCCATTTTCATACGACCAATATGAAAATTTGAAAATAAGAAAACAACTTTCCAAATGGAAATCTAAAGAATAAAGACTCAAGTCCTTAGAGCTATAATGATGTTACATATTTAATATCTTTCCATAATAGTTTTTTCTTTCACATATATTATACTCCTTTTCACATATTGATGTATATGAAATTATTTCCTTTAATTCAAATTTAATAGGATATATATTATCCATTTGGATAATTTTAAATGCTTCATTAATTATCATTTAATGTGACATATATTTCTTATTTCGATGAACATGAAATGTTGCATTAATTGATATTTAGTGTGAATAGTGAATTATGTATTTCTTAATGTGATGTATATTATCCATTTAGATAAATATTAAATGCTTCAATATTTATCATTTAATGTGATATATATTTCTTATTTGGATGAACATGAAATGCTACATTAATTGATATTTAGTGTGAATTGTGCATGCCAACCGACAGATGCTACTAACATAAATATCTTAAATACATCTATTTAAAAGACACCGAGAGATATAAATATCGAGGAACCTATCTAACCTATCTCAAAATCCAATATAGGCACTCAAGATTGATATCTCTTAGCATCTTTTAAATAGATGTATTTAAGATATCTTTGCTAGTTATAATCTAGTCATCAATGTTATACCAAATCAGATCAATTAACTTGTGAATGTAGAGTAAATTAAAAATCATTATTAAAAGTATATATATTATAATTAAATTTATATTAAATTAAATATTTTTATTATATTTTGCATAATCGACAATTTTGGGTGCATAATTTGTTAATTTTTTTAAAAACTAAATGGCGTAAAAATTTATTCCAAAACTGAAGAAAGCAAGAACATTACAGAGTTTTATCCTTCTCAACCAAAAGACTTAGCTTCTGGGAAAAGCTTAATGGCAATAATCTATGATCTAGAATTTTCCATTGGGGTCCCTGTTCAGAGGCCCATTTTGCCAGGCAATCGACAACTCTATTCCATTCTCGGGGAATGTGTTTGAAGCAAACTAACGCCAATACATTAGTTAGCTGAAGAACTTGTTGCACTACCACTGCCAGCTGCCAGTCAACACTATCAAAATTATGGTTAATTAACAAATTGATCACAACCTGGGAGTTTGACTTGCAGATGATGTTATGCCAGCCATGTTGACAACAAAGTTGAATCGCCTGTAAGATGGCCAGTGCTTCCATATAATTATTGGAATACCAGCCCTTGTAGACAGAGAAAATAAACTAAGGATTTCCACCATTATCACGCCCCATGCCATCGATGCCTGCCTCTCCTGGGTTTCCTCTCGAGGAGCCATTAGTATTTATCTTCAAAGTTCCAGGCGTAGGGGGGTCCAGCGACCCAATCTGCAGACCGGATTATGCAGCCACTTGTCTCTACTCCTGGGTCACGTGGAAGGAGCGATGACCTGGCCAGTCAACTACACCCCTACGATGCTTGACTATATAACATGGTCTTCTCTCCCCAAATCCTCCGTTCTGAGGCCTTTCGAAGCAAGAGTCTTCTGTAGAGAATTGCGAATTCTCTCCCAGAGAATGTTTGTGTTTAGTTGCTCCCCATGGAAAATCTGTCTATTTCTTTCAATCCAAATGTGCCACAGAATGAATGCTGGACCAGCCAGCCAAGCAGCCTGGAGGATTGGCACTTTAGATGGAGGGAGGCATAACCGGCTCCAAAATTTGGCTAATGATGAGGCATGCCAACAGGGTCTACCCCACACATTCCACCACCTGTGCCAGATACACTTAACAAAAGTATATAGGAAAAAGAGATGCACCCCTATTTCCTCCTCCTTGCAGCAAAGCACACACTTGGAAGGTCCTTGAAAATCACGCCTGCATAGATTGTCCCATGTGAGGCATCTATTATAAACAAGAGTCCACAAGAAGAAGTTGCACTTAGGCCATGTAAAGGAATTCCATATTTTCTTCCCCCATAGGAAGTTAGCTTCCCCCAACATTTGCTTAGACAATGCATGATATCCTGCAGAGACTGAATAGCGTCCAGAAGATTCAACGCCCCAGGCAAGCACATCCTGTCCTTGGAGGGAGCTACAATTTCTAGAGGCTAAAATTTGAGAAAGCTCCACCCAGCTCTCCCTGGATCCCCCCAGCGGCCAGTCTGAAGAGTTTTTCCATATAAAGCCAGTAGCCATGCCCAGATTATACTCCTTATAATGAGCAACATTAATCTAGCCTACCGCTTGAAAGACATCACACAAGGGCTGTAAATTCAGATGGGAGGCCATAAGTGGGGGGGGACCCGTCCCACAAGTCTTCCTAGAAGAGAGCCTCTGCTCTGGTGTTGCATATCCAAAAGAGACTCCATTTAACCAGCTGAGCGCCAACTTTGAGGGTATGCCAAATCATAGAACCACCATGCTCAAGAGGCAAACAAGCAATATCAGAGGGTGCCACCCCTAGAAAATATTTGAAAGTCATAATGCGGGCCCAAAGTTTTGACTGACTAGAGCACCATCTCTAGTACAATTTAGTAGCCAGGGCATGGCTAGCCAGGATGGCCGACCACAACCCAAGACCCCCATCCTTCTTTGGTCTGCAAACAGTGTCCCATTTAACCAGACTCCATTTGGTGCTACACAAATTTCTGCTCCAAAGGAATTGGCAAGACAGAGCGTTAAATTCCTTGAGAAAGTAAACTGGAGCAACTTGCACCAGGCAGCGGTACACAGGCAAAGCTTGGATCACCGATTGCAAAAGAGTGACTCTCCCAGCAGTAGAGAGCCATCTGTGCGTCTAGTGGCTGACTTTATCCCTGAGTCTATCCAACACCTTCTGCCAGAAAAGGCATGGCTGCTTGCCAATCACAATGGGAATCCCCAAATAAGTAACTGGGAGAGTTTGAATTTGGAATCTCAGGATGGCCGCAATCCTCTGCTGAATAGGTCTTGGAGTGTTAAAGAAAAAAATAGAGGACTTGTGGTCATTAATTTTCTACCCAGTCGCATCCAGTTACATGTCAAGAGTACTCCAAAAAGCATACACCTCCTGAATGCGTGCTCTCTTAGCTAGGATAGTGTCATCAACAAACTGGAGGTGGGACGTGATAAGGCCATTTCCCCACTGCCACCCCTGCACTGTGTTCTGAGAGACCTGGAATCTGATAAGCCATCCCAATCCCTCCACTAGAATGATGAACAAATAAGGAGACAACGAGTCTCCTTGGTGCAAGCCTCTCGAAGCACCAAAAAGATCGATGGGTTGGCTGTTGATAAGGACTGAGAAAGAGGGCGTAGAAACACAACTTAGCACCCATTGGATCCATGCTGAGCTGAAACCAAAAGCCAACAGGACTTTTTGCAAGAATCTCCAGCTGGCCCTATTGTAAGCCTTAGCTAAGTCCAGCTTGATGAATATGGCTCGCTCCTGAGAGGTGCTCATCGAATGAATAGCTTTTGAGGCAATGACCACCTCATCTAGAATCTGCTTGCCAGCAACAAATCCTCCTTGTTCCTCTGATATAATCAAAGGAAGGCATCTTTTGAGCCTCTCCACTATGAGCTTGGTGATGATTTTATAAACCACATTGTAGATCGCAATAGGCCTAAAATGTTCCAGCTGATTCACCTGCTCTTTCTTTGGAATTAGGACCAGGAAGGTGGCATTCAGGGCTCTAAGCATTTCTTTGTTAGAAAAAGATTCCTGAACCACAACAAAAAGATCCTGTTTGATGATATCCCAGAAGTCCTAAAAAAATTCAACTGGGAAGCCATCGGGCCCAGGAGCTTTACCTCTTTTCATGCTAAACACAACTCCCTCCACTTCAACCCTTTCAATAGGCCTCATAAGATACTCATTCAGCCCCGGGGTCACCATAGATAGGATGCAAGACAGCACTAAATTTTTTGCCATCTCAGATGGGGTCAGCGCATCTGAGAAAAGGTTAGAAAAATATCAGATCACTGCCCTAGATATATCCTAGGAAGTATTCAACCATGTCCCATCTGGGCACACTAGGTGGGACATATAGTTTCTATTGCACCTATCCTACACAGACATGTGAAAAAAGGTAGTGTTATTGTTTCCTTCATGGAGCCAATCAATACGAGCCTTCTGCTTCCAGAAGATCTCCTCCTGAAGTTCCCATTCTGCTAGCTCATTCACCGCTTGAGACTCTGCCACATGAAGATCCTCAGAGAGGCCGCAGTCTCTCATCTGCCTGGTAATCCCATCCAAATGGTCTTGAGCCTTCTTCCTCATAGTATGGAGATTCCCAAAGCTATTTGCATTCCAATACTTCAGCCTCCCCTTAACATACTGGAGTTTTTTGGCGAAGGAAAACATAGCAGTGCCAAAGCTGGGTCCCCCCTGGCTCTACCACTGTGCCATAAGATCATGTAGGGAAGGCTCATGGAGCCACATGAGCTGAAACTTAAAGGGAGCCTTCCTTGGTCTAGGGATGTGGCTAGTAGATAGCTTAATCGGCCAGTGATCCGAGCCTCTCCAATCAATAATTTTTGAAGCTAGGGAATTGGAACTGGATTGCCAGAAGCAGGACACAAGGAATCTATCAAGGCACTCAGAGATACTAGCTTCACCACTCCTCCTGTTATTCTAGGTGAAATTACCATTGAGAGGTTTGACATCTGAGAGGTGCAGGAATTAAATATTTTGCTGGAAGGTCTCAGAAGAAGGCCCCAATCGAGCCAATCCTCCCCTCTTTTTCTCCAAGCTGAGGACAGCATTAAAATCCCCAGTCAAGATCCAAGGCAAATATGGGTGGAAGCTTCTCACATAGCGAATATGGTTCCATAACTTCAGCTAGCTAGGTAGGTCCACAGGGGTGTAGACATTAGTAACAAGAATGAATTCCCCTGATTCCCTGGAGGCAATAGTCATTGTAAGGGCCGAGTTGTTGGATAGCCAACTCAAGGGCGTTATGCGCTCTGGGTTCCAACACATGGCCAGCCCACCAGAGCAGTTGGATGCCCCCACACATTGGCTGTTCCTGAAATACCAAAATTTTTCCATACAAAAAAACCAAGAGTCCACAGAAAATTTAGTCTCCTCGATACATAAGATGTCAAGAGAATGTTCACTTACCAATTTATGAATAGCTCTTTGATGAGGGGAGCTGTTCAAACCCCTTACATTCCATGAAAGGATGATCATTGGGTAGAGTGTGCAAAGTGCTCCTCCAGGGGTTTAACATACCCTGCCTCTACTAGAAGATCCCCTGTGAGTTTGAGTTTTTCCTCCTTTTTGTGCCCAGCCCTTGAAGGAGTGGACACCGAAGCTTTCTTGAAAGGTCATTGCATAAGGCCAAGCCCAGAGGAAGAACTTTTATCTTTCCTGGACGCCTCCACCTCCTTCGCCATATCAACCCAGCTAACCTCCTTATCACTTGGATATATCAAATTTGAAATGGGAGCATCCTGCAGATCATAGGTTAACTCTTAGGTCAGTCGAGGGTCTAAACCTATTGAGACATCGCCTGTAGGGAGATGATCCATGGTCTCTGCCTCTTCCCCTACAGCAAATCAGGGATGCCATCCTCTAAATTCATATTGTCTAGAGCATCAAATCGATTAAAACCAACCTCAACCTCAATCTACCTGTCTATATTTGGCCTCTTATGACCACAATTTTTTGATCGGTGCCTGACTGTAGTGAAGCCATTCTTGTCAGGTCCCTTGGGGCCTGCTATGCCCTGTTCTGAACCTGAGGGGTAAAGGGGGTTTTTACCTTTACTAGCGCTATCTACATGGCCTTGGGCCTTCCCCATATGGCTCGACTGGTTGTTTCCTCTATCACCATTGTCCACCCATGCTCCAAGTGATTCTCCTTGACCAGCATTATCTCTAGCAGCCTGAGGACACTACCGGTGTAGATGGCCATACACATGACAAATGCGGCACTGAAAAGGAATAGCTTCGTAGTCCAATTGCTGAATCCATGAAGAATTTCCCATACAAATTTCTAGAGAGTCTGGCAGAGGGTTATTCAGATTAATATCAATGCATATCTGAGCATAGGAGATTACCTTTCTATCTAATGTTTGATGTGCAATTGCCATTAGTGTCCCAAGCATAGTCGCTATCTGGCAGAGGATATCCTCACGCCAGAATTCCAAAGGCAGTCTCGGCAATCAAACCCAGACAGGGACGTAGGCTGGAAGGTCTTCAATCGAGTTAAACCCTGCATGCCAAGGTTTTAGGAATAGATCAATCCGATCGTAGAAGTAGGGGCCTCCTTCAAAAATCCTATTTTGATCCAATATAGAGGAAAAATTCACCATGAAATAACTATTTCCAGCCAACATGATGTCAAAGTCTCCCTCAATCTACCAAGTCTGCTGAATCTAGGCTTCCAAGGCTGCTAACGAGATTTGGATGCCCAAAAATTTGCATATTAGGGCATGAGTAGTCAAGTATTCAACTTCATCCTTCACAGAGTCTGGGGAGATCACCAAGACCAGTCTCTCTTGGCTCTGAGGTAAGCAACCATTAATCCTCCTGAGCTTAGAGCCCTTATTCACATAAACCTTCTCAGCCTCCTGTGCACTCCCCCCAGGCAAAGGTTGCTCTGCTCTGGGGGCGCCAAACAGGCTGCCCAGCTCCACACCATCGCGCGCCGCCATAGTACTATCTCTATCCCCATTTGCATAATTTGTTAATTGATAACTACTATCATTTTAATTTTTTTTAGATAATCTAGTTTTCAAAATTGTTTTGTTTTATCCATAATGCATAATTTGGTGATTTCAACTCATAAATATTGAAGCCCATCAGACCAAATTCAACAAATTATCATTGAATTATTTGTAGGTAGCATTTAGGAATTTTAAATTGTTCTCCTCTATTCACCATTCACTACACCCATATATATATGTATAGATTCAACATTATATATATATATATATATATATATATATATATATATATATATATATATATATATATATATATATATATATGATGGAGGATATACTATATATAATGTAATAGATTATTAAGGTGAATGTACAAGGTTGGGGAACAAAAGGGGCCATTTCTAATTTTTTTAATTTTGCACAAAGGGTGTAAGCCCCTTTTAAAATAGTGCATACCCTTTAAAAAAACCAAACCAAAGACCTATGGGTAGTTACCGACCCTATAGGGCATACGTTATTTTTCTCAAAGGCATACAACCTTTATAGATGCATTAAAAAATCTTCAACATACAAATCCACATTTTCATTTCTCCAAATACACTTTACTCATGATTGAAGAGAAGACAAAGGAGAGTGTGCATGTTATTCAACTCCAAACACCTCCACTAAGATTCCACACTTGCACCACGGTCCCATGTATGTTATTTTTTTCCTTAGCGCATGCGTAGGGTTTGTAATGACATTTCTTGTGATGTATTTTTTATAATAATTAGAAGGCAAAAGGGTGTTGAAATTAAAATTACATTTATTTTTTGAAACCTTTATCTGAAGAAAACCTAATATAAATGTTTATTTTTATAGTTTTATATTCTTGATTGATGAACCTATTGCCTAAATAAAATCTCTAACAAAACCTTGATGAAAACCCAAACATTTTGACTTCATAGAAGAAGGGGAAGTATATAATATTCAATGATTCTTTAATTTATCATACCATACAGAGATTTGAAGGGAAATGTTGAATCAATAACTGACATCAAAAGAATTCATACATATAGGTTCACCCTTCAAATTTAGTCCCTGGAAGCATCATTTCATATATATATATATATATATATATATATATATATGATGGATAATATATTATATATAATATAATAAATTATTAGGGTGATTGTACAAGGTTTGGGGAAAAAAAGGGGCCATTTTTAACAATTTTTTTAATTCACATAAAAGGCATGTCCCTTTTAAAAGGGTGCATGACCTTTAAAAAATAAATAGACCAAATACCTATGGGTCATTACCGACCCTATAGGGCATACACTCTTTTTCACAAAGGTATATGGCCTTTATAGATCCATTAAAAACTCTCCAACATACAACCCTACATTTACATTTCTCTAAACACCCTTTGCTCATGATTGAAGAGGAGACAAAGGAAAGTGTGCAGGTTATTTATCTCCAAACACCACCACCAAGACTACACACTTGCACCATAGTCCCGTGTATGTTATTTTTTCGTTAGGACATGCATAGGGTTTGTAATGACATTTTTGTGATGTATTTTTTATAATAATCACAAGGCAAGAGGGTGTCTAAATTAAAATTGCATTTATTTTTTGAAAACTTTGACTCAATAAAACCTAATATAAATGTTTGTTTTTATAATTTTAAATTCTTGATTGAAGGACCCATTGCTTGAAAATAACCTCTAACAAAACCCTAACAAAAACCTCAACATTTTGACTTCATAGAAGAAGAAGTAGAATTATATCAACAATATAATTCAAAACAACATTAGTTACAAATTATCATCAATAATTTGGGTGACTCTTCAAAACATAGTACACAAAACTCATTTACTAATACATTGGAGGCTATCTATAATGAAGTTGGAAATGTCACTTCCAAACTTGATGCAATACTACATCAAATAGAGGTATTGAAATAATATTATTTTGATAAATTATCATACAAGGATATTAAAAAGAAAAAGATAAAAAAAGGAATAAGTATGTATTTTTCCCAGATGTCTAGAACCACTGAATCACCACCAATGAGTTGAAAATAAATTAGAATTGATTAGTATATTCATGTAAAGACTTAAAAAGAATTTTAAGATAGGTGGTGGATGGTGTTGTGATGAACCTCCATGCAATAATAATGAGGTTCCTATAGATGATATTTTATGATTATATAACACCTCAGTCTTGTACACTTGTCAAACTCAGACCATGGTTTTTCCTCTTAGTTATTTACTTTTTTTGCTTCCACAAGTCTCATATCTTCTATCCCTTTACACCCCTTGTCCTATATCTCTTAGTCTAACTAGTCTTATGTTGATGACTTAGGCCTTCTATCTTTCCTATAATGCTTAAAATGTATTTATCTTCCATCTACACAAGTTCTGAACCTATATCTATTTTCCTGCTCCCTAAACACTAACATCTAAGATAATTGTCATGTCTTGACACAAGTGTCCAGTGCCCTAAAGTCATCTAATTTTCAAATTAAGCATATCCTAATGGATGGCTTAAGTGATTTAATAAAATTTATTACTTCAAATATATTGATATACATACAAGATCAACCCTCATTCATTCCTCACCTAGTATTCTAACAAAAGAGCATTCAAAGAGTATTCAATTGAACAAAGATTCCATATTTATTCCTATTTGCATACTAGTCATAGGGATTGCACATCTACAGGTTTGAAGTACTAAAAGAGAAGCCAAAGATCCCATTTTACAAGTTACAAGCTAGGTTATTATTTTAATTCCTTTGCACATATTATATGATTCACACAAAAGAACATAGGGGAGAACTACATGAGTTTGAGGCCCTCTATTGTAGTATTGGCTATATAGGAATTACCCTCTAATAGCGAGGTCTGTGGGGTTAGTTTGACATTGTGTACCCACTAAATCATTTTCCCCCAAGGTCACTATGAAGATGGAGAACTTGTTGGGAATATGAAACACCGAAAGCACACAATTGATTACCAAAATACAAGCAACTTAATATGCGGAATTAACCAGAATCAACAAGTAACTAGAATCCAGAAATAACACAAGATATGAGAGACAATACACAACTTGTATTAATACTCATACAGAAAAGAATACAATAAAGAAGATGCCACTTCTTCTCCACCACCTCTTTAGAGGCTTCCCACACCTCAAGTGAACAGTAATTCTCTCCTCAAAGCTCTCTCTCTTAGGTCCCAACACCCAACTCACACACTGAGTTGGTGTTCACCTTATACCTATGCTCCATGCACACCAGAAGTGCTCCATGCACTCCACAAGTACTCAATGTACTTCAAGTAGATCTCCCCTGAACCTGCAACAACCTGCACCTCAATAGACCTTACTTATGGAAGGATCTTCCTTGCCTTCCTCTTTGCTCTGAGTACACACCTGTACTCCAAGTAGATCTCTCCTGATACTGCTCCCTGTTGTGTTGCTATCCTATCTGATCTTCCACCTACAGATCAAGCTGGTTCTGCACACCTGTGAACCTTGACCTTGCACACACACACACCTACATATCAATGATCTTACTTACCATGTAGATCTTCCCTCGTAGCCATGCTCACCTGATGACCAAGATCATACACTCCTGAAGAACCTTGCTAATTCTCCAATCCAGCACCCTCCTTGGTACTGTGGCACTAGGAGGAACACACCATTGCTCACCTCACACACAGAAGGAGCTTATAATAATGCTCTCTTACTCTCTAGCACAAGTTTACAATACAACCATGAGTCTATTATATAGATCTCATCCAAACAATAATTAGACACCTAATACAATAATTAGATCCGTAGCTCTCAGTCTAAAATTAGCTCTCATCATGCAAACACTTGGTTCGTCAATCAACTGCCCGTAATATACTCGCAGTCGAACCACACAGGAGACCTACGTCGGTCCCTGTCCACCTGGGGGTCGCCAACACCGACCGATCTCTGACTGACGTCAGTTGTTCTCCTACCTTATCCTATCGACGTTGGTTGGCCTGACCGACGCCGGTGTCTGTGACACTTCAGCAACTCCTCCAATGGCCTTCTCCATGTCTGCATCAGTGAAGCTTTTAGCTCCACAACCTAACAATCTCCCACTTAGAGATAAATAGCTACACTGTACCTGTACCTATACCCCATCTAATTTGTTTCCTAGTTTGTATCCCTCTTCAAGATGAATCCTGAAGACCACCCACCACACAACCTATGGTGTACCTCCTGTGATCCGAGTACCCTGCTGCATCCAAACCTACAATCCCATGTAGTGAAGTATTGACTCTGAATAACATGAATCCCTGCTACTGGTCCTTCTCAAATCCTTGAGAACTCACTTCTCTGAATTGGCTCCTAACTCTCTGACAACACCCATTGCTTGGGCAAACTTAGGTCTATGCTAGACCTCATGTGATTTCAGACACTGAACTGTCTAGCCTTTGGTGCGCTCCGATTCTGCATCCTGCATAATGAACCTCGCCAACACCTGATTCACATTAGCTCCCACTAGAGACAAAATCAACCTGTGATCTCCCATGTCCCCCATGCCGAAGAATTTTGCTGCTCCAAATTCTTCATAGCAAACCACTGAACTAATCTTACCCCTTAGCTCAGCAAAACCCTGTATGTATAAACCCTGCTAGCAAACATACTATCCACATACAGTAACAGAATGATGTCATGACTCATCATCCACCTGGTAAGACAAACCACAGTAATTACCTGACATTGACTGAAGCCATGCTTCGTCCTCCACCTGTCAAAACCTGTACCACTATCCTGCAGCTCCTCAAGACCATATAACTTGGCCTTCCATCTCACGTATCCGTTCTCTCTATTTTTCAACTAAGGAATCCATTCATCTTGTAGTGCTAACATATCAGCTGGCAACCCTACTGAATCTCCCATCTGGTTTTGCAATCTCTCCATGCCACGCTCCCACTGTTTCTTGGATCCTTCCTGCTCTGCAGTCAGCAACTAGTATAAAGAAGAAGAACAATGAATTTGAGGCCTACTTACATCTTTAGTCCTCTGTATGGGTGTTTGAGACTTCTTGACAGCTTGTTGTCCACCTAAAATCCATTACAGTGACCGACCTCAGCCACCACACAGTCTGCATCCGATCGACATCGATTCCTGTGCCTGTCTTGACTACCAACCTGCCGACGTTGGTGTCTCCTACTACCGACGTTAGTCCTTGTGACCGATGTCAGTCTTGCTACTGCCGATGCCAGTTTTCCTGTCGACGCTGATACTTATGTTTCTTATGAGTGATGGCTTTTTACCCGTGAGCTCCTTTGAATCAATCCCCATGTCCAAACTGCCCTGCTCAGAAGTATCCAGCCCATCCACTGGTCTCTGTCTGCCATCTCCTCCAAGAACACCAAGGCTTTCCAGTTCTTAAGCCTATCAAATATATCTATCTTCCACTTAAGAACATGCATCTCCTTCCTGCTCATGTGACCAAGCCTACAAAGCCACGTCTCTGCAACAAAAGAAGAATCAGTAATATAAACAAGTAGATAAAGAGTACCTGTTTTCTTGCCACCAGCTAATTCAAGTGCATCCACTATGAGAGTTCTCGTGCATCTCTCATCACCCAACTCTTCTAAAAAAATTAGCCATATCTCCAAACTTGGGACCTGCATGACCTCCTTCAACACCCATGTGTTGGCCGCCTGCAATTTCAGCTTCACTTCCCCTTTGCCTATTCTTTGGCAAGGCTCACCAGCTCCTCTACCTGGGGCTGCATGGAAAGAGGCAACCAAATCTATTATCCAAGATTCAAATTTATCCAAGAAACCTCTCAGAGCATCATGTACCACATCCCCTGCAACATCTGCTTCTTCAGTTCCTTCTTGCTGATCTTCCACAAACCAACAATCTTCTTTTACCTGCTCTTTCTTTCCATCAGACCGTAAGTGACCATCTGTGCTTTTCAACTCCTCCATTCTTAGCTTACTTTGATCTGCCATTGCTCTACTCCCACTCAATCAGAAACCCCTGAGAGTGCCCTATAACCAAACAGAAAACCACTTCTTGCAACCTTAGCTTTGATACCACGTGTTGGGAATATGAAACACCGGAAGCACACAATTGATTACCAAAATACAAGCAACTTAATATGCAGAATTAACCAGAATCAACAAGTAACTAGAATCCAGAAATAACACAAGATATGAGAGACAATACACAACTTGTATTAATACTCATACAGAAAAGAATACAATAAAGAAGATGCCACTTCTTCTCCACCACCTCTTTAGAGGCTTCCCACACCTCAAGTGAACAGTAATTCTCTCCTCAAAGCTCTCTCTCTTAGGTCCCAACACCCAACTCACACACTGAGTTGGTGTTCACCTTATACCTGTGCTCCACGCACACCAAAAGTGCTCCATGCACTCCACAAGTACTCAACGTACTTCAAGTAGATCTCCCCTGAACCTGCAACAACCTGCACCTCAATAGACCTTACTTATGGAAGGATCTTCCTTTCCTTCCTCTTTGCTCTGAGTACACACCTGTACTCCAAGTAGATCTCTCTTGATACTGCTCCCTGTTGTGTTGCTGTCCTATCTGATCTTCCACCTACAGATCAAGTTGGTTCTGCACACCTATGAACCTTGACCTTGCACACACACACACCTGCATATCAATGATCTTACTTACCATGTAGATCTCCCCTCGTAGCCATGCTCACTTGATGACCAAGATCATACACTCCTGAAGAACCTTGCTGATTCTCTAATCCAACACCCACCTTGGTACTGTGGCACTAGGAGGAACACACCATTGCTCACCTCACACACACAAGGAGCTTATAATAATACTCTCTTACTTTCTAGCACAAGTTTACAATACAACCATGAGTCTATTATATAGATCTCATCCAAACAATAATTAGACACCTAATACAATAATTAGATCCGCAACTCTCAGTCTAAAATTAGCTCTCATCATGCAAACACTTAGTTTGTCAACCAACTGCCCATAATATACTCGCAGTCAAACCACACAGGAAACCAACGTCAGTCCTTGTCTGCCTGGGGGTCATTGACACCAGCCGATCTCTGATCGACGTCGATTGCTCTCCTGCCTTATCTTGCTGACGTCGGTTGACCTGACCGACACCGGTGTCTGTGACACTTCAGTAACTCCTCTAATGGCCTTCTCCATGTCTGCATCAGTGAAGCTTTTAGCTCCACAACCTAACAGAACTAAGGTTTTAGCATTTCACAAGGAGCATCAGTTCATAACCTAGATCTGAATGCACCAGAGTGAAGGTGAAGCAAAACCTAGAAGCATCTAGGTGGTTGCATCCTATTATAGTATATATTCTATCATCAATCCCAAATAATAATGTCAAAAAAACCATCCCAAGATGACATTACTATTTAGAGTGCTAGAAGGGTCAAATCCAGAATCTGACAACTGTTCTAGAATCTCCTTCCAGCCTACTTTTTGCTTGTTCTAGATCTAGAACTGCATTAGTACCAGAATAAGCTAAACATGTCACTTCTTTGTAATTTATATATCTATTTTAGTTTTACTTTACATAGTCATACTATCTTAGCATAATAAATTTAGTGTATGCATATATCTAAGTTTAACATCTAATTGGCCTACTATAGATCTTATTATCACCCTTGTAATTTTATTTCTATATACCCCCTTTATTTAAAATCTATGGTTAATGATAAGATCACCTTAGATATATATTTTAGGGTTAAACATTTGGTGAAATTGATCTTTGAACATTAAATACTAAGACTAATTAGAGTTTTTTAATTGATGTACTATGTTGTACATTTAAAAAAAATCATTTATGAAATAATGAAAAATATTAGTGCAAAAACTCAATTCAAAATGGAAGATAAAGAAGCATTGATTACTCATCTCAATAATTTCAAGGGATTAATGGATGCATTTTTATATGTTACAAGAGATGAAATAAGTAAAAAAGATAAAACTAAGGTTACCTCACTTAGTAATGGTGAATCCTTAGAAGGTAATATAACTCAACCCACACTTATAAATCCATCTACATCTAGTGGGAACACATATTATGTGTTTAAACTTTTGTTTCCAAAAATTACTATTGATATATCTATTATGGAATTACCAGTTGTGTCAACACAAATATAAGTTTCAGTGCCTATTAATACTCAAAAGATATTTTCATTCCCTTTGGTGATTACTTAATTATGTAAGAGCGTCAAGCTAAAAGATGTTAAATATGTGTTTTAGTCATTAGGGGTCAATTGGACAAGTTTAGGATGAAAATGTGTATGAAGAGATCTTTTAAGGTCCATCTATGTCTTTAAGGTCATTTGGAGTCCTTTAGAGTCATAGGAGTGAGTATTGGGAGTGTTTGGAGTTTTCCCTCCAAAACTAACAATTTGAATTTTCAAATATTATCATAGATAAGAATCACCCCAAGCATGGTAAAAATGTGGTTAGGAGAGTGGAATTCTTGTCAAGGTCTAAAGCATCATGTATGGAATATTTGGAGACTAAATAAACATAAGTCATTAAGCAAGTCATATGAAGTGAACTAATGTAAACCACTAGTGTACATGGAAGTTGGTTATGGCAACCAACTTGATGTAACTACAATGAAGTCTACATTGAAATGGAAATAAAATTCACTATAGTGGGGGGTTGGCATAGGAAATAATGAGAGAGAGGTTGGAAAAGATGCATGAAGTGGAAACAAGGAGCTATGATAAAATTTGATATAGCTCTCAAGAAAGTTGATCAAGTCCCTCTATGGACTATATTGTGATGAATATCTAGTAAGTTGGAAAATATAATAAAGGATAAATGTTCACTGCTAGTCACCTCAGCTATATAATTATGTTGTTGTATTTGAAAGTCTCTAGATGCTTGATTAGTATATAGAAAAGGAATAAATTGAAGAGATAAGTGATGAAGAAACATGTTATAATCTTGGTAAGGTATCTGTGTAAGTGTAATTTGATGATAAGAGCATGTTGCTCAGTTACTAGAAGACTAAACCTTATTGCTTAAACTAAACTCTGAGTGCCAAGGTAATCCTATTTTGGGAAGGACACAAAGAAAGGTGAATTGATTAAGTATGGAGAAGTATTATATTGATGGAGTATGGTTGTATTAAAAGGGTTTTTAATCTATATTATTGTCATGTTTTAAACCCATAGTCATGTGTAAAATTTGAGGAAATACAACACAGTCATGTATAGCCTTACCTTGTTTGCATAATCAACCAACAAACCAAATTGGAATTGACCATTAGAGGAGAATTAATATCATGTAAGATGATTGGGAGAATGTAAAAAGTTTGAGGGACCTTTGGAAAGAACCTATATGAGGTTTATAATGTTTGTGAGGATATACAAACCTCAAAAATGTTACACAGTCCCGTATTAAGGTTTAGGATTGTGAGATTTGGGATGAATAAGTTTTGATATGATATAGAAAAGGATTATTGATAATTTTAAATGTAATAAAATAGTAATACATACCTAATAAATGTATTATAATGTTTTAAGGAAAGCTAGGAACAATACGTTGTACTTGGGACTCTATTCTGCCATACACAATCAACATTGAGTGTACAGTCTACAATGTTTCATTATGTTTAAGTATGTAATGCATTTAATGGGATAAATAAAGTGTGTGGGAAGGTGAATAAGGTAAATACATACCTAATAATGTCATTTTTTTCTTTTTAATCTCAATCAAACTCAAGATAATGAATTTATTACCCTCTCGGGCTTGAACAAGGCATAGGAAACCCTAGACTAGGGTTTTGGTAATTCTAAGAGATTCCACCATCAAAAAAAGACAATTTTTTAAATTTTTATCATATAATAATATTTGAAGATATTAAATTGGTTTTTTATTATAATATTATGGGCATGTATGGATATTAACAATAGAGTTATAATAGGACTAAATTAGGCCTAATAAGGGGTAATTAGAGAGAAAAGGAGGTCAGTAGGTGGGGAAAGAAAATGAGATATTTATTTAAAACTACTCAAGATTTGAATAGAGATAAATGGTGACCTAAAGTGTTTCTATATGTTTAATAAAGGCGACATGTTGATCAAACAAAGGAAAAAGGCTAAAAAAAAGGCTACAAGCCTTGTGAGTGCATTGTAAACCTTGGGTGAGGAATTGATGGTTGTAATGAGTTTGAGTAGGTGAAAGAGGTTATAAAAAGTGGAATAATAGAATTTAAGACCATATATGACCTAAAATTGAGGTCTTGACACCTAAACTAATATTTGGTCCTTAGGACTTAAGAGGTTGCCTAGAGAAGAAGCTAGAAAGTGATTAAGAGAAAACTTATGAATGGGGCAAATGGAATAAGGTAAGAATGAGTTGTAAGAGACAAAAAGAGGTTAATACCATAAATAAAGTGATTTTAAGAATAAAATAAATATTTAATTATGTCAAAAAGACTATTAATCCCAAGGAGCAAGAGATAAATTGAACTAGAGATGGAATATTGAAGACCAAATCAAGTAAGTGCATGTGAACAGTTGGATTGAGCACTAGATAATTGATGTTTATGAAGACTTATATCCTTACCTCCACATCACTTAAATTTATAATATAAATCCTAATGGGACTACAGTTCAATCATTCCTTCAAGTTATAAAGGCCTTGGAGGACAAGATTACAAACATTGAATAAAATGTTTTAAAATCCCCTCATGATATAGATTCACAAGATGTGTTGCATAACCCTCTCACACTTGAAATATATTTTCAACCTTTTAAAAAAGTATTTATTTCACCTAATATCACATTTTATGATGAAAATCATGATCTTGAAAAACATCTTCTAACCTATTATGTGGCATGCATTGACTATGCTTCTAATGATAAACTTTTGACCAAATTATTTCGAAGAAGCCTCAAGGACTTTGATTTGAGGTGGTTATATGATTTATCTCTCCAATTCATAAAAGAATTTAAACCTCTTAAAGAATAATTCTTAGCACACTTTTCCATTAATATTTCCAAAAAGGTTTCATATGCTTAAATTTACAAAATCAAACAAGGAACTCATGAACCTATCAATGAATATGTCTTGAGATATAAGATAATGCTAGCCAAAATAACCAATCTTATGGTAGATAAATAATCAAAAGTTATATTCAAGAAAATTTTACTTGCTCATTTACATTATTCTATTGTTTTTAATAAGTTAAAATCCTTTGATGAATTATGACATGTTGTACATGATCATGAAATGAAGCTTATGTCATTGAATAAGCTCAAGAATGCAAAAAACACACCAACTACATCTACATATAGTACCAAGTTTACAATAAAACCAAGTTATAAAGTAAGACCTCATGAGCCTAAAAAGGAAACAACCACCACAATTAACATAATTTCACAATATCCTAATTGACTTGTCTTGTCTAATACACTAAGGATATAATTTACATGTTTACTTGAGTCTAAAGCTCATTACTCCCATGCTTACTAGAGTGTCATCTTATATATCTCCATCATACTATGAGTCAAACTCTACCTAAAAGATATGATTTGAATGCTTATTGTGATTATCATCAATGACCAATACATTCTACAAGCAGATGCTTTACATTGAAGCATAATATCTAAGATCTTATTGATGACCAAAAACTTATATTTGAGGATCATTTAAAGGATTTAGGCTCACAACTTGGTGATCACCATAAATAAAAAATATTTAATAATCATTTTCTAGACCATTATAAAAAGGATTCAGAAGTCCAAATGTAATATAATGCACATACTCCTCCATCACATTATGATCACCCACTAGATGGGATTATTAGTACTTACACATGATGTGTACCTCTTATGGTTCAAAATCCTTCTATTTCCTTTGATGACAGTGAAATTTGGGATGATGAATCTCATCTTAATTCTCTATTCATTTGATCAGGTCTTAATAAACACACTATACATAATGTTATCATTGATAATAGTGAAAGCAAAATTGTTTGCACCATGACATTACTTACACACTTGGGTTATACTCATCATGATTTACACTCCTCTACTAGATTAATTTGAGCATTCAATGGGACCTCCCAAAAAGTTCTTGGTGAGATTGACTTACCTTAATAGGTTGGTCCTACACATGTGGTTACTAATTTATCAGTTATCCCTTCCACATGCATATTTAATATGTTATTGGGAAGACCTTGGATACACACTCCTCAAGTAGTACCTTATACACTACATGGGTGTGTTAAATACATTCATGCCAATTGGGTAATAATAATTTCCAAAATTCCATATGAGCATCCTCTTAAACAAAATAAGATTATACTTAGATAACTATCTAACAAGCCTACTAAGGTTAATTCACTGTAAAAGGGTAATCAACAAGCAATACCTTTTACTAGATGACTAATACTTGAGAGGCCATTACATCAAAGATATATAGTGGATTCCATAGACTCCTATCTTATACTACACATAATGATCAAATATTTAGAACACCTCAAAAATGCACATATTAATACTATGTTAAATAAACCATAGAGTACTCAATGATGGGTTCTAATAACCCCTACTCCTGTTACTCCTACTATTGCTTCACGGCCACATATTCCTACCCTACATACATAGAATAACATTGATACCATAATATTAGATATTACACCTATACATTCTCCTCAATAATGTAAACGGGGTATTACACCAGATGCATAGTGGGGAGATATCTATGATCATCCATTAAATGGCATCATAGGATGATCCTTCCTCTTAAAATATGCCAAAAATACCAAAAAAAATAAAAGCATATAAAAAACCAAAAATTCTTTTGGCACCTACATGTTCTATTGGCTCCTTAGCATCCATGTGTTAGTTCTATGTTGATGGATGACATACTCAACTACTCTTACATAAAAAATATGTGTCACACTTATATTTGAGTGTGATACAAGTATACATACATACATGATATATTCTTATTTCAGATGTTAGGCTTTCCTTCTACTCATGTGATATGGACATTGTGGGCATTTGCTTTATTTGGTCTTGATACACATAGGTTATATGATTTGATGATAACTCTAAATTATCATGTTTTATCTTACATATGTACTTACACATGCCTATTATCCATGATTATATCTTACATAGGGTACTTGATATGCTATACACTTCACATTTTCCTAACACATTGATCCATGGGATACTATGCCATGTTTATTCTAATTATTTATGATTTACTTTGTACACTTCATTGAGTGTCTTGCCTTGCTATTGTATTCCTTGTTTGAACATTTGGATATGCTTATTTACTTGTAACCCCATGCCTATGTATGCTTTATTTTAAATTCAAATATGTCATTGTTTGTTGTATTGACATTTTCATGTCATTTTTTGTTGTATGCAAATTTAAATATGTCACTCTTACTTTTATGAATATTTGATGAAGTCATGTCCCTTCAATTATACAATATTTGAACATACCCGTTATTTGTAGTCTCCTTAGACCATTGCTTTTTGACTTCATTTTGAGTGTTCTTGTGTGTGTGTTTATTTGCTTATTGATCTTGTAATGTTACTATCTAGATATTCCATGTTATTTATCATGCATATTAAGCCTAAATGTGATCACATTGGTTCTATGTGATTTAATGATACATTTACCTAGGCATGTTCCCTTCTATATGCTACATGGTTACATTCACATATTATATAGTTGCCTTAGTCTTTTGAGGTGAGGTAACTACCATTTCCTATCTTTCTATCACCTTAAAGGAGGGGGAATATTAGTGGGGGCATGTTATAGAGGCATATTATCCACACTTGACACAATTTTTAGATTCAGTGGGGACATGCTTTGGAAGCATGTTCTCCACACTCATTCAATATATGGTACTTATATTAGTTTTCAAATTCAATGGGAATGTGCTTTGGAAGAATGTTCTCCACTCTAATTTAGTACATGGTACTTATATTAGTTTTCATATTTAGTGGGGGCATATCATATGGGCATGGCTTACACACATTCACAATTCTCAGATTTAGTGGTAACATGCTTTGGAAGCATGTTCTCCAAACTTATTCAGTATTCAACATCTCCAGATTAAAATGGGGGCATGTTTTGGAAGCATGTCCTCCACAATGGACATATAATTTTTCATATTTTTTAACATATAGTGGGGGCATGCTTTGGAAGCATGTTCTCCACACTTACACAATTATCTAAATTGGCCAAAATAGACAATTATATAATTTATATTCATAGTTGTGGTAGAATTCTATACATTATTACTTTTTTTATACATAGTTTTAGCATGATACATATCTAAAATGCCTATGCTATGCAACATGTGCCTAATATTTCAAAATCAAAATCAATTTCATATTCCAAAAATCTTATATGGACTATTACCACATCACAAAAATTTCCATAATAATACCCAACAGACTTTTATGGACTTTATTGAGCTAATATATTACAGTAGTTGGTTCACCTTTTGGTATAGTTGAGGTGATAAAATAACTCAATATTTCCAAATTTTTAGGTTGGACTTGATCATCTAGCCTCACTAGGTTATAAGTATCATTGGGTTGCATGGTTGAACTAATCTCAATTGCTATGTGGCAACTCACTTTTGTTCCAAAATTGGGAACATGTGCCTCTCTCTCTCTCTCTCTCTCTCTCTCTCTCTTGGTTATATACACTTTAAATATTTATCTATATTTTTTATAATCTTTGTTCTAGATTATTACAATGGTACATCTCTTTCAAATTAACTTGTCGATAGGAAAAGTAGTTACATCGACACATAAGTGTACTCCTAAACCTTGCTCTTTAAATTTCAATCTATTTCAAGTAATTTTAACCCAGATTATATGTACTAATTTTATAATGTAACATGCTCTTGGTTGTAGGTTAGTCACACAATAAAGCACTCAATTTGGGAACACACAAAGACAAGGTGTGCATACATACTTAGGTATGCATTCATTTCCTTTAAAATAGAAATTTAATTAATAGATTAAAGGTAGGGGTAAATGTAGATGATATTTTATGATTATATAACACCTCAATCTTGTACACTTGGAAAACTTAGACCTTGGTTGTTCCTCTCAGTTATTTACCTTTCCCATTTTTGCAAGTCTCACATTTACTCTATCTTTGTGCTCCTTGGCCTATATCTCTTAGTCTGGCCATCTTATGTTGATGACCCAAGACTTTTATCTTTCCCAGAATGCTTAAAATGTACTTATCTTCTATATATTTAAGTTCTAAATATGTACCTACTTTATTGATCCCTAGACACTAACATTTAGGATAGATAGTAACATTGATGCTACTATCATGTCCTGACACAAGTGTCTAGTTCTCTAAATTTATCCAATTGGTAAATGAAATGTATCCTAATGGTTATCTTAATTTATTTAATGCAAGTTATTACTCTAAAGGAGTGATATAAAAATAATATCAACCCTCATTCATTTCTCATCTAGCATTCAAACAAAAAATCATTCAATTAAATAAAGATTCCCCATTTATTCTTATTTCTATACCAATCATAGGGACTACACATCTATGAATTTGAAGTACTAAAGGAGCATCCAAATAGATTAATTTTATAAGTTGCAAGATAGGTCACTATTGTACTTGCTTTGCACATATTGTGTGATTCACACATAAGTTAACACATAGGGGATAAATACATGATTTAGAGGTCCTCTTCTATAGTTTTGGCTATGTAGGCAGTGCCCTATGATAGCGGTGTCTTTGGGGTTAAATTGACACTATGTGCCCACTAACCCATTTTCCCCCAAGGTCACTATGAAGATGGAGAACTAGGGTTTTTCCATTTCAAAAAGAGTGAAATTCCATGACCCATATCTAAATGCATCAGAGTAAAGGAAAAAAAAACCCAAAATCATCCAAGTGATCACATCTTATTCTAGTAGATATTCTATATAAGACACCTGCATTAAATCTAGATAGTAGTGTCAATGTAATCATCTTAGGATGATGTTACTGTCTAGAGTGACATAAGGGTCAAATCCAAAAAATGATGATTGTTCCAAAAAATTAATTCTAGCCTTATTTCTATCTATATGCTAGATCCAAAACTACATTAACATCAGAACAAGCTAAGTACATCACTTCTTTGTCATTTCTATAGCTAGCATAGTTATACTTTCCATATTTAGACTATCTCAACATAATAAATTTAGTGTATGTTTATATCTAAGTTTAGCATCTAATTGGCATTATATAGATTTGATTATAACCCTTATTCCATTTCATTTATATATACCCCCTTTATGTGAAATATAGGGTTAACAATAAGATCACCTTAGATCTACATTTTAGGGTTAAATATTTCCATTGTATTTTTTTGAGAATGATTTACTCTAAGTTTATTCTAAAATGAATCCTAAATAATTTTAACATGAGTAAATCCCAAGATAAAGGAGGTGGGTTCTTATTTGATAGATTTAGTGCCAAGAAGGATTGAAATTGACAAAACCACTGATAAATAAATCAAGGATGATAACATATACTTCCATCCCCAAAATATTTCATCATAGTAAACACATGTACATCCTTGAGACAATTAATAGTCTCAAATAGGTTATGATTAACCATGGGATAAACACATTGAGGAGTCATACATAGACTAAAATTTGTGTCACATCTAGTAATGTCCCTCCTACTTGATCCACACCATGTGGCCCAAGACAAGCAAGCAAAGGATAATTGAGTTTTGGTTGTGTAGAGTGAATCAACAAAGCTAATTCAAAAAGAAACAAATAAACACATTAAATAGAGTGGAACTCTTACTTGTAGGAAATGTAACTTCTATTCATTAACAAAGAATAGGGAAATTTGGTATAATGTATTATCATAAATATGCAGAGCATCTTATCTCTTTATGACTATGTGGAGAATCAACCTTTTGGCTAGATGTGTATATAATATATTTATACAAGTAGAATATAAGAGAGGTTACAACCACTATCAGTTACAAAGAAGGTGGTTAAATAATTTTATCTTATAAGTTAGATGATGGTTGGTGAACCCTTTGGAGAATGTAGCCAAGGTGAGTCAACATGTGGATGTGTTTTAGAATCCAATAAATCAATAAGGCACATAGAACTATGAGTTGTCGCATGATATTTCAAGGTGTGTAGGACTATGAGTTTTAGAGTGTATATATATTAATGAGCTAACATAAAATTTGTACAATGAGTAGGCCAGTGAGGCATGCCAGTCTATGAGTTACAATGTATAACTATGAGGTGCACTAAACTATAGGCACAAAGAGTACATAAGTTGATGAATAAGTGAAAGAATTATGTGGTTCATGGAACTACAAGCTGTGAAGTGTGTAGTGAAGAGTGCATAGAAGTATACAGTTTGGTATGGGACTTGTGCATATAACTTTGAGCAAACCTCAGATAAGAAGTTTACAAGATTAGGTGAGAGGTGCACATTTGGCATAATACAGTGAACAAAGAGTAAGCTTAGTTATGTAGGAAATACACATAGAACATTCACAATTTATTGAAAAATAATGGTGTCTATTGTGTCAGTGCACAGCTATGGAAATTACACCTGAAGTTGCTATGAAGTGTACCACTTGGCCTTATTATCATATTTCCCAACCTTAACCATGAAAAAAAGTTTATGCATGTCATGGAACGTACATGTGTCCATCAATTTGATGATTTGGTCCTTATTTATGGGGTATAAGTATTTAGAATCTAAATCATAAGGATTTTATGCCACTATTGGCTCAAGAGGTGGCAAAGTGTAAGGCTCAAAAAACTCCACATTGAAGACTGGGTGAATGCTCAAGTACTGAGGTAGATCAAGAATGAAGGAATTATCACCAGTTACATGTGAAATGGTGTAAAGTACAGAAAGCAAATTTTTGATCTTTTGCTATGGACCTTTGAAGTGTTCCTTGTAAAGTTGTAACTAGACATTATCGCTAGCTCAAAAAGCATGAGGTTTGTGATGTACATCATGGCACTCCTTGTACTTATCTTAAGTGTGAGAGAGAATCTATTGAACTTGCTGGTGAACATAATGTATATGACACAATAAATTCTCATATTTGTCTACTTCCCATTTCCACATGCATGACTCATTTACTAATGGTGTGTGGTAGGATATGTCTACATATGCTGAAGATTGAAACCCAAGACATGTCTAGAATGGACTATGGCCAGTAGAGCTATGAAGAGAATTATCATAGGTGTGTTGAATGTATAAGAGATTATCATCCCAGGTGTGAGTATATTCATGGTTATACATTTTCAAAAAATGAAAAAGTGTATGATTGACCACTTCAATTTTCCCATCTATCTGAAGATGAAAAGCAATTAATTGATCTAGCTGTATACCCATCCAATACCACAATGCTTGCCAAAAATGTCTCACAAAGCATGGATCATGATTGAAGATGATGGATGTTTTAATCCCAAAATGAACCCAAACATGGCTGTATAATTCCTACATAATGTTAGTTAAATTAATGTATTTTATGCATGTGACTATGATAGTCATCTTGGAAAGTTGATCCACCACAATGAACACATTGTCAAGTTATTATATCATCACATGCAACCTAGTCATGAAATCTAAGTTAATATATTCCCATGGTCTATATGAAACTGATAGAGGTGTGTAAAGTTCAAGCTTCCTATTCATGGTCTTGGAGATACAACAAGGAATGCAAGACTTGATGTGGCACTGTTGGGACCAACATACTCCCATTTTTTGAAAGTTGGGACCCTTGAGAAACCTTAAAGATTAAACATGAAAATATATCATGATAAGATCATTTGTAGAATTTGAAGATCATGCACTTTATCAAAACTAAATTTACTTAATGGTGTTTTGCTTTAATTTTGCCTAACATTTCTAATGAATGATATTTATGGCTTTTAGTTGCAGGTTTCATGGTATTTGTTCCTAAGAAATTCATGTTTCAAAACCCTAGCAAAACCCTCAGTTCTAATTTGAATATTGGTGGGAACCTTTTAAAAATCCATTTTAGACCTAAGTATAAACTTCATATTTTAAGATTAGTCATGTTTTTAAAAACAACTAAGATTAGCCTAAAATGCTTGTCCCCCTTTGTTATTTCACCCTTTAAAGTTCCTCATGTGCCTAACTAATATTCATTATGCAGGGTTCTTTTAATATTTCCTAGCTCAGCCTAAGGTTTTAACCCTAAGGTACCATTATATTTATTAATACAAATGGGACCTTAGTCTTAATGTCTTAGCTTAAATTCTAGTTCCCTGAGTCCACTTTTATGTTAGCTTGGTTCATTGATTTATACCTTAGCCTAAGGTTTTAATATTAAGGCCCTGATGTATTTATTAATATAATCAAGACCTTAGTCCTAACACCATAGCCTAAGTCTTTTATATCATTGTGATCCTAACTTAACTTCCTTGCATCTTGTAGGATATAACGAGCCTCACTTTATTATGGCATTTGATTTGATGGAGCAAGAAAGGCCCAAGATTTAGCTTAAACAACATGCACCTTAAATGATCTAATGGTTCACACTTCTTCATAGATTTTTAATTGAATGACACAAGGAAATCTTGGTAGAATCTTTCACATAACACCTTGGCCAATCACATTCAGGCCCTCAGATCACAATCAATGATTCTCACCTCATCGTAAAGACTTGATCAGATGGAGTGAGGAAAAATTGAAAATTCAAAGGATTATGGAAAGCTCACATGATTGACACATGGCACCCTTACTTTTGATAATCATGTTGGGGATCAACCAATAAGGTTGATTACTATTATGCAAGTAATTAAACACGAAATTAAACCAGAATGATAAGTAACTAGAATCAGAAACAACAACGAATAAGAGATACAAGAAACCACCCTGAAAACTTGTATTAAACTCTTCCAGAAGGAAATACAATTGAAGAAACCTCTTTTCTTCCACACCTCTCTCAGATGTATAGCTCTCTTTCCCTCAAGAGTTCTCTCTCTCAATTACAATCAACTCCAACACTTGGATTGATATACATACAAATCTGTACTATTTATCTTACACCTACAATAAGCTATGAAGATCTATCCCCATTATATAGAATTAGGGATCATGAGCTATGCAATATCAACCATCAGATATACCTCCTAATCAAGGGCTCAAAATAGTCCTACTAAAGATAGAGATGCAGACTTAAGACTAACACTTAATCTTATCATGCAAATAATCTGTTTTGTCCACAAAAATAGACTTTCTAGACGGATAGGTGATCGACGTCGGTCCCTGCCTGTCTACACATGACTGACATCGACCGATCCATAACTGACGCCAGTAGTTCCTAGTTGACTCTTGACCGATGTCAGTTGCTCCTGACTGACGCCGGTGACTGTGTAATTCCAGTAACCTACAAACTCACTCATTTGGTGAAGCTTTTAGCTCCACACCTTAATTTTCTCCCACTTGGAGATAAATAGCTACACCAGTACCTGTACAACATCTTCTAGCTCCTCCATCTTCAAACTCAATCGTGAAGACCAACAAAGGTTGAATGAAGATTCAACTTCTCCTTTGTTACTAGCTTGTTTAGCATATCAGTAGGGTTCTTATCTATATGGATCTTTTCCAACTTCAACTCACCATCCTCCAATACCTGTCTAATGAAGTGGTACCTAAGCTGTATATGCTTGGTTCTTGAATGAAAGGCTAAATTCTTAGCCAAATGAATTACACTCTGACTATCACTGTATAATCTGCAACTCTCTTGCTCCTTTCCTAGCTCTTCCATGAACCGTGTCATCCATATCATCTCTTTGCTAGCCTCTATGACTGCAATGTATTCTGCCTCTGTAGTAGACAAGGCAAAAACTTTTTGCAACTTTGAAATCCAGCTAATCGTCATTCCACCAACAGTGAACACATAACCTATGGTGCTTCTCCTACCAACCAAGTCACCTGCCATATCTGAATCTACATATCTATGTAGAGAAGTGTTTGACCCACCATAGCACAAATGCCTACTATTGGTTCCTCTCAGATATCTAAGGATCCACTGAACTGCTTTCCAGTGCTCCTTCCCTAGATTGGCCATATACTTACTCACAACTCCCACTGCTTGGGCAATATCCAGTCTAGTACATACCATTGCATACATTAAGCTCCCAACTGCGGAAGCATATGGAACTTTCTTCATGTACTCTACTTCATCATGTGAATTAGGACACTGTTCTTTACTCAACTTGAAGTGTCTAGCCATAGGTGTGCTTATCGGTTTTACACCCTACATATTGAACCATTTCAACACCTTGTTCACATAATCCTCTTGAGACAAAATCAACCTATGATTTTCCTTGTCTCTCTTAATATTCATGCCAAGGATTTTCTTTGTTTCTCCCAAATCCTTCATGGCAAATGTGTGAGCTAATTTCACCTTAAGCTCAGAGATATCCTGCATGTGTGATCCTACAACCAGCATATCATCTACATACAACAATAGAATAATATATCTACCATTATCCAATCTTTTAAAATATACACAATGGTCAAATTGACATCTACTGTAGCCATGCTCAGTCATAAACTTGTCAAATCTCAAATACCATTGTCTAGGAGCTTGCTTGAGACCATACAAGCTTTTCTTCAATCTGTACACTAGCTTCTCCTTACCTTTGACCTCAAATCCTTTCAACTGATCCATATATATTTCTTCATCCAAATCTCCATGAAGAAACACTGTCTTAACATCAAGCTCCTGAAGATGAAAATCCTCAATAGCAACTAAAGACAATACAGTCCGTATAGAAGTCATTTTAACTACAAGAGAAAAAATCTCACCAAAGTCAATACCTGGTTTTTATGCAAATCCTTTCACTAACAACCTGGCCTTATATCTCATCTATCCATTCTCACCTTCCTTCAATCTGTAGATCCATCTATTTTTCAGTGTCTTCTTTCCTACTGGCAACTTAACCAAATCCCACGTTTGGTTCTCTTTCAAGGAATCAATTTCCTCAACCATGCCATGCTCCCACTGATTTTGGGATTCTACTTATATTACTTCATTAGAACTCTCTGGTTCTCCACCATCAGTAAGCAATAAATAAAATAATATAGGGGAATATCGAATTGGAGTTTTACTTACCCTTTTTGACCTCTTGATGGGCATCTGAGACTCATTCACAACACACTATCCACCCAAATTCTCTGACAGTGACTGACCTCGGTCACCTCCAGGCCTATTACTAGTTGATGTCAGTTCCACATGATCGACGTCAATTCCTACCTAGCTAACATCGGTCACTGTCTGACCGACATTGGTTCTAGTATTGCCGACGTCGGTTCCTACCTGACCGACGTTGGTCTCTGTGTTTTCTTGTATGTGATTATTCTTTCTCACGAGCTCATTTTGGACCGTCACCTCATCCAAATCAACATTGCTCTGATCAGATTGATTCAACTTCTTGAGCTGATCACTATACATCACTTTTTCAATGAAAACAACATCACAGCTCCTAATTATTTTGTTAGTTCCTAGATTCCAAAACCTGAATCCAAAATCTTGAGAGCCATAACCAATAAATGTGCACCTCATAGACTTAGCATCCAGCTTCTTTCTATTTTCCTTATCAATGTGCACAAAACCTTCACAACCAAAAACTTTGAGAAATGAGAGATCTACCTTTTTACCTGTCTAAGCCTCTTCTGGAATTCCACTATCGAGAGCTGTAGAGGGTCCTCTATTAATCAGGTAAACTATAGTATCCACAACTTTTGCCCAAAACTCTAAGGGCAAACTAGCATGCAACCTCATACATTGTGCACGGTCCATTATTGTTCTATTCATCCTTTCAACAACTCCATTTTTTTGAGGTGTCTTTGGAACCATTCTTTGCCTACGTATTCCATGCATATAACAATACCAGTTGAACTTGTAGCTACAGAACTAACCACCATTGTCAGATCTAAGGCACTTCAATCTCCTACCTGTTTCATTCTCAACCATAGCTTTCCAAATCTTAAACATGTCAAATACATCAAATTTCTTCTTTATACAATAGACTCATACCTTTCTTGTAGCATCATCTATGAAAGAAACATAGTACTATGATCCTCCAATAGAAGCAACCTGAGCTAGTCCCCACATGTCTGTGTGAACAAGCTCCAACTTGTGCTTCTTCTTTATTGACCCAGTCTTGAGAAAACTCACTCTCTTCTATTTCCTAAAAATACAATGCTCACTAAAATCTAGATCTATGTTTTTCAAATCTGAAAGCATACCTTTTGACTTAAGAATGGACACTCCCTTCTCACTCATGTGGCCAAGCCTATGGTGCCACAACTTTGCATCTACATCTGAAGTAGATAATACATAAGGAAAATTATCAGTAATACAATTACACAAATAGAGAGTACCTACTCTCTTACCTCTGGCCAATACAAGTGCACCCTTGGAAACCTTCCAAGATTTAGCTGTGAGAATTATTGTACAACCCTCATCCCCTAACTTTCCTATAGAAATCAAATTCCTCTTCAAGCTAGGAACATGCATGACATCTTTCAACACCCATGTGTTGCCATTCTGCATTTTCAACTGCACTTTTCCTTTGCCAACAATTTTACAAGGCTCATCATCCCCTAAATAAACTATTCCAAAATCTCCATGGACATAGTTACTGAAATATTCTCTATTTGGGGTAGCATGAAAAGAGGCACCAGAATCTAAAACCCAAGATTCTATATTATTATGCAAAGAGAATATAAGAGCATCTTGTGCAACTATACATGCAACTTTTGCTTCTTCTTTACCTTCATGCTGATTGTCTTTTTTAGGTTTTGACCAACAATCTTTGCTTATATGCCCTATATTTTCACAATTCTAGCAGGTTATCCTCCTGCCATTTCTAGATTTAGATCTACCTCTCATCTTTGACTTAGACCTTGATCTCCTGTGCTTGCCCTTCTCTTTTTGCCTTCCCCTACTCTCAAAACTTAAAGCATTCTCTGATGTTTCCTCTGTGCTTTTCTTGCGAATTTCTTCATTCAAGATTACACTAACAACATCATCTACATTTAAAATATTTGAAGCAGATGCAGTATTACTAACTGCTATTACCAAGCTATGCCAACTTTCAGGTAATGAGCATAAGATTAATAGATCTTTAATTTCATCATCAAAAACTATTTTGACTAAATTTAATTGATCTACAATTCCATGGAAATCATTTAGATGATTAGATATAGATCCACTTTCCTGCATTTGCAAATTAAATAACTGCTTCATAAGATATACCTTATTGGAAGCTGAGGGTTTTTCATATAAATTTACTAAAGTAGTCATTAACTCTAATGTTGACTTTGCCTGTGATAAATTAGATATCACAGTAGATGCCAGACTCAATCTTATAGATCCAAGAGCCTTTCTATCAAGAACTTCCCATTCTTCATCTTCCATGTCTGTGGGCTTCTTTGCGATCCCACCTAACGGTAAGTATAGATCTTTTTGATATAGATAATCTTCTATCTGTATTCTCCATAATTGGTAATTCTTGCCATTAAACTTCTCCATTCTTAGTTTACTTTCTTCTACCATTGCTTCTCCCACTCAAATAGAAACCCCTATGAGTAACCTGTAATCAACACACACTAACCAGATCTAAAACACCTGTTAGTCAACCTGAGCTCTGATACCACTTGTCAGGCACCTAGAACATAAATGCTCTAATACCACTTGTTGGGGATCAACCAAAAATCTTGATTACTATGTGAAAGCAACTAAATACGGATTTAAACCAGAATGATAAGTAACTAGAATCAGAAATAGCAAAGAATAAGAGATACAAGAAACCACCCTGAAAACTTGTATTAAACTCTTCTAGAAGGAATACAATTAAAGAAACATATTTTATTCCACACCTCTCTCAGATGTACAAATCTCTTTCCAGATCTCTTTCCCTCAAGAGTTCTCTCTCTCAATTACAATCAACTCCAACACTTGGATTGATACACATATACAATTCTGTATTGTTCTTCTACTTCTACAATAAGTTATGAAGATCTATCCCCAATATATAGAATTAGGGATCATGAGAAATGCAATTAAAACCATTAGATATACCTCTTAATCAAAGGCTTAAAATAGTCCTACTTAAAATAGAGATGTGGACTTAAGACTAACACTTAATCTTATCATGCAAACATTCTGTTCTGTCCATGAAAATAGATTCTAGACACACAGGTGATTGACATCTGTCCTTGCCTGTCTGCCTGTGATCGACGTCGGCCGATCCATGACCGACACTGGCAGCCTCTGGTCCATTCTTGACCATCGTCAGTGACTGTGTGACCCCTGCAACTTCTACACTCGCTTATTTGGTGAAGATTTTAGCTCCACACCTTAACAAAATAAGAGTTAAATTAATGTGCTAAGGGAAATAATTAAATCTAAGTTGATCAACCTACCCCTCTACACCCAGTGAGGAAATCAAGATATTATTATGCATATCATAGAGTGCATGGGCACCACATTGATTCATGTTTAGCATTGAAAAGGAAAATACAATAGATAATGGATATAGATGACTCAAATAATGACACATCATTAAAATATCATACAATGGCACATATATAAATCAAAAAAAGGTCAAGTTTGAAAAAAAGTATAGAAATGTTTACCAAAGCATAGTTTAGAACAACAAAAGGTTCAAAAAACACAATCAGAGCAAGAAACAATACAATAAGCATACATAAAGAAAGTAAAAGATGAAAATCTACCTCTCCAAAATGAGGCTCAAATTTTTAAGTAGTATGGGTTTGGAAAAAATATAATTTTTTTTTTGATTATCATGGTCATGGTTTGGGCAAGTAGATCCAAGGCATCACTACTTCTATTCTTGCAGTTGATAATATTGGTTAACAAAGTTTGGGATATATTGAACATCCTAAGGAAAATCATCCACAAATACATTTTATCAAGGTAAAATATATAGATACTTAGGAAAGGTTATATAATTAGTAAGAACATAAGTTGCAAGGTCAAAATCATGTTAAGCCAACAAACATTCTCAAAAAAGGCTTTCTAGCTAAAGAGCCTCCACAACACCATATGCCTACAAGAAGGATAGTTTCAAAGGGAAAAATCACAATAAATATTTCAAAACACATTTTAGAAATTTCAAACCCATAGTATGAGGAAAATTCCTCTAGTATTCTAGGCTATTATGATTTTGATGATGACCAATACTCAAATTCATACTACAACATAACAGTCACATTACACAAGAGATCACTATTCTTATTTTTGACACAAGCACATTGATAGTGAGTCTTCCATGAGACTCATTCGTTAGTATTGTTCCTCCCTTCTTCTACATACTTTCCTTCTCTCTTTCTCCTTGTACATAGTTCATTTTCATGTTACTTTTACATAGATTATATCCATAAGATACAAAAACAATACAATATTTCAAAAACATAAAAACATTTAAATATTTACTTAGAAAAAAATTGAAAATTTTATGCACTGTTATGTTTACACTTATTATATTTTCCAGACATTTTTTATTATCTATCTTATTATATTCTATTTTATCATTCATACATTCTTCACTTGTTCTTGTCGAGTGATTGTATATTTTTATAGGACTCAGGTTGACTACACTGATCTAGACTTGATATTATCTACCTATGAGGGGAATATACTTGATATTATCTACCTACTCAACAATCTCCTGCTTGGAGATAAATAGCTGCACCAATACCTATACAACAACATCTTCTAGCTTCTCCATCTTCAAACTCAATATTGAAGACCAATAAAAGTTGAATGAAGATTCAATTTCTCCTTTGTTACCAGCTTGGTTAACATATCAACAGGGTTCTTATCTGTATGGACCTTTTCCAGCTTCAACTCACCATCCTCTAATACCTATCTAATGAAGTGGTACCTAAGCTGTATATGTTTGGTTCTTGAATGAAAGGCTGAATTCTTAGCCAAATGAATTGCACTCTGACTATCACTATATAATCTGCAACTCTCTTACTCCTTTCCTAGCTCTTTCATGAATCGTGTCATCCATATCATCTCTTTGCTAGCCTCTATGACTGCAATATATTCTGCCTCTATAGTAGACAAGGCAACAACCCTCTGCAACTTTGAAATCCAGCTAACCGCTGTTCCACCAACACTGAAAACATATCCTGTGGTGCTTCTCCTGCCATCTAAGTCACCTACCATATCCGAATCTACATAACTATGTAGAGAAGTGTTTGACCCACCATAGCATAAATGCCTACTACTGGTCCCTCTCAGATATCTGAGAATCCACTAAACTGCTTTCCAGTGCTCCTTCCCTAGATTGGCCATATACTTGCTGACAACTCCCACTACTTGGGCAATATCTGGTCTAGTACATACCATTGCATACATTAAGCTCCCAACTGCAGAAGCATATGGAACTTTCCTCATATACTCTACCTCATCATGTGAATTAGGACACTATTCTTTACTCAACTTGAAGTGTCCAGCCATAGGTGTGCTTACCGGTTTTACATCCTGCATATTGAACCGTTTCAACACCTTGTTCACATAATCCTCTTGAGACAAAATCAACCTGTGATTTTTCCTATCTCTCTTAATACTCATGCCAAGGATTTTCTTTGCTGCTCCCAAATCCTTCATGGCAAATGTGTGAGCTAATTTCACCTTAAGATCAAAGATATCCTGCATGTGTGAACCTACAAGCATATCATCTACATACAGCAATAGGATAATATATCTACCATTATCCAATCTCTTAAAATAAACACAATGGTTAGATTGACATCTACTGTAGCCATGCTCAGTCATAAACCTGTCAGATCTCAAATACCATTGTCTAGGAGCTTGCTTGAGGCCATACAAGCTCTTCTTCAATTCGCACACAAGTTTCTCCTTACCTTTTACCTCATACCCTTCCAGTTGATCCATATATATTTCTTCATCCAAATCTCCATGAAGAAACACTGTCTTAACATCAAGCTACTCAAGATGCAAATCCTCGATAGCAACTAAAGACAATACAGTCTATATAGAAGTCATTTTAACTACATGAGAAAAAATCTCACCAAAGTCAATACCTGGTTTCTGTGAAAATCTTTTCACTACCAACCTGGCCTTATATCTCATCTGTCCATTCTCACCTTCCTTCAATCTGTAGATCCATCTATTTTTTAGTGTCTTCTTTCCTACTGGCAACTCAACCAAATCCCATGTTTGGTTCTCTTTCAAGGAATCAATCTCCTCATTCATGCCTAGCTCCCACTGATTCTTGGATTCCACCTGTATTGCTTCATCAAAACTCTCTGGTTCTCCACCATTAGTGAGTAATAAATAAAATAATGAAGGGGAATATCGAATTGGAGGTTTACTTACCATTTCTGACCTCCTGATGGGTGTCTGAGACTCATTCACAACACGCTGTCCACCCAAATTCTCTGATAGTGACCGACCTCAGTCACCTCCAGGCCTGTAACTGATCAACATCGATTCCACATGACCAATGTCAGTTCCTGCCTGACCGACATCAATTCCTATATTGCCGATGTTGGTTCCTTCCTAACTGATGTCGGTCTTTATGTTTTCCTGTCTGTGATTATTCTTTCCTATGAGCTCATTTTGGATCGTCACCTCATCTAATTCACCATGGCCCTGCTCAAAATTCTTCAGCGTCTTGAGCCGATCACTATACATCACTTTTTCATTGAAAACAACATCACAAATTCTAATAATTTTATTAGTTGCTAGATTCCAAAACCGAAATCTGAAATCTCCAGAGCCATAACCAATAAAAGTGCACCTCATAGACTTAGCATCCAGCTTCTTTCTATTTTCCTTATCAATGTGCACAAAAGCTTCAGAACCAAAAACTCTAATAAATGAAAGATCTACCTTTTTACCTATCCATGCCTCTTCTAAAATTCCACCATCTAGAGCAGTAGAGGGTCCTTTGTTAATTAGGTAAACTGTAGTATCCACAGCGTCTGCCCAAAACTCTAAGGGCAAACTAACATGCAACCTCATACACCGTGCATGCTCCAATATTGTTTTGTTAATCTTTTTAGCAACTCCATTTTGCTGAGGTGTCTTTGGAACCATCTTTTGCCTGCGTATTCCATTCATATAACAATACCAATTAAACTTATAGCTGTAGAACTCACCACCATTGTCAGATCTAAGGCACTTCAATCTCCTGCCTATTTTATTCTCAACTAAAGCTTTCCAAATCTTAAAAGTGTCAAAAACATCATATTTCTTCTTTATACAATAAACCCATACCTTTCTTGTAGCATCATCAATGAAAGAAACAAAATACTGTGATCCTCCAATAGAAGCAACCTGAGCTGGTCCCCACATGTCTGTGTGAACAAGCTCTAACTTGTGCTTCTTCTTTGTTGACCCAGTCTTGAGAAAACTCAATCTCTTCTATTTCCCAAAAATACAGTGGTCACAAAAATCTGATCTATGCTTTTCAAATTTGAAAGCTTACCTTTTGACTTAAGAATGGACATTCCCTTCTCACTCATGTGGCCAAGCCTCTGGTGCCACAATATTGCATCTACATCTGAAGTAGATAATATAGAAGGAGAATTATTAGTAATACAATTACATAAATAGAGAGTACCTACTCTCTTACCTCTGGCTAATACAAGTGCACCCTTGGTGAGCTTCCAAGATTCAGTTGTGAGAGTTACTGTATAACCCTCATCCCCTAACTTTCCTACAAAAATCAAATTTCTCTTAAAGCTGGTAACATGCATGACATCTCTCAACACCCATGTGTTACCATTATGCATTTTCAACTGCACTTTTCCTTTTCCAATAATTTTAGAAGGCTCATCATCCCCTAAATAAACTATTCCAAAATCTCCATGGACATAGTCACTGAAATATTCTCTATTTGGGGTTGCATGGAAAGAGGCACCAGAATCTAAAACCCAAGATTCTATATTATTATGCAAAGAGAAAATAAGAGCATCTTGTGAAACAATACCTATAACTTTTGCTTCTTCTTTACCTTCATGCTGATTGTCTTCTTTAGGTTTTGACCATCAATCTTTCATTGCATGCCCTATCTTTCCACAATTCCAGCAGGTTATCTTCCTGCCATTTCTGGATTTGGATCTGCCTCTCATCTTTGACTTAGACCTTGATCTCCTATGCTTGTTTTTCTCTTTTTGCCTTCCCCTGCTTTCAAAACTTAAAGCGTTCCCTGATGTTTCCTCTGTGCTTTTCTTGCAAATTTCTTCATTCAAGATTACACTAACAACATCATCTACTTTTAAAATATTTGAAGCAGATGCAGTATTACTAACTGCCATTACCAAACTATGCCAACTTTTAGATAATGAGCATAAGATTAATAGAGCTTTAATTTCATCATCAAACATGATTTTGACTAAATTTAATTGATTTACAATTCCATGGAAATCATTTAGATGATTAGATATAGATCCACCTTCCTGCATTTGCAAATTAAATAAATGCTTCATAAGATATACCTTATTAGAAGCAGAGGGTTTTTCATATAAATTTACTAAAGTAGTCATTAACTCTACCATTGACTTTGCCTGTGATAAATTAGATATCACAATAGATGCCAGACTCAATCTTATAGATCCAAGAGCCTTTCTATCAAGAACTTCCCATTCTTCATCTTCCATGTCTGTGGGCTTCTTGGCAGTCCCACCTACCAGTAAGTATAGAACTTTCTGATACAGATAATCTTCTATCTGCATTCTCCATAATTGGTAATTCTTGCCATTAAACTTCTCCATTCTCAGTTTACTTTCTTCTGCCATTGCTTCTCCCACTCAAACAGAAACCCCTGTGAGTAACCTGTAATCAACACACACTAAATAGATCTGAACCACCTGTTAGTGAACCTAAGCTCTGATACCACTTTTTTGGGATCAACCAACAAGGTTGATTACTATTATGCAAGCAATTAAACATGAAATTAAACCAGAGTGATAAGTAACTAGAATCAAAAATAGCAAAGAATAAGAGATATAAGAAACCACCCTGAAAACTTGTATTTAACTCTTCCAGAAGGAAATACAATTGAAGAAACCTCTTTTCTTCCACACCTCTCAGATGTACAGCTCTCTTTCCCTCAAGAGTTCTCTCTCTCAATTACAATCAACTCCAACACTTGGATTGATACACATATACAAATCTGTACTATTTATATTACACCTACAATAAGCTATGAAGATCTATCCCCATTATATAGAATTAGGGATCATGAGCTATGCAATATCAACCATCAGATATACCTCCTAATCAAGGGCTCAAAATAGTCCTACTAAAGATAGAGATGCGGACTTAAGACTAACACTTAATCTTATCATGCAAACAATCTGTTCTGTCCATGAAAATAGACTTTCTAGATGCACAGGTGACCGGCGTCGGTCCTTGCCTGTCTACACATGACCGACGTTGGTCGATCCATAACCGACACCGGCAGCTCCCAGTCGACTCCTGATCGATGTCAGTCGCTCCTGACCGACACCGGTGACTGTGTAATTCTAGCAACCTGCAAACTCACTCATTTGGTGAAGCTTTTAGCTCCACAACTCAACAAATCAAAGACAAATGGGTCCTATTTGAGAAAAAACCAATCATGAGCAAGCTCTTGGATCATGATCTAACAACAATCACTTTGTCATCAATTTTGATCTGATAGAGTGAATTAAGTTCAAGACCCTAGGAATCCCCATGGAGGTGCCAAGTGTCATTATTTTATTGGGTCACAATAATTTTATGAGCTTAAAATTGACATTCATGTGACCATCATTTATGTCTACAAGGACGTATTTGACGTCCGTGTGACCATCAAATTAATCGCATAAAATCAAAAGCTTCACTAGCTTAAAATTGATGTTCATACGACTGTCATTTGACATCCACAAGGAAATATTTGATGTTTACAAGACCATCTTATTTAAGCTAATGAATTATTTTGCTTAGGATCAAAATACACTCCAAAATCTTGCTAGAAGGCTCAGACATTGCTTTACAGGCTAAGGGAAGCCCTCAAAGGAGGCTCAAACACCATAAATCTTTGATATGTAAAATGTGGAAATGGTCTTATGGTCTAAATATATGCAAAATAAACTTATTCTAAATCTATACTTTAAGGTCCCCATGACATTTTGTTGAAATATCATGAACCTTAAACTATAGACTTATACTAAGTCTTATTTTAAAATAGATCTTTGTTACATAGGACTTAGGCCAAGTTATTTTTAATTAAAGGTTTTAATGTGTTTTGTCAATGCAATATAATCTTATTTGTTATTATAATAGTCTACCATTTTTATCCCCTTTGAGCATGTTTTATAAGGCTTGGCATAAATATTTTAGAAGAATGTATACATTGTGTTTTTTAAACACAACATAAACATTGGCTTAAAAACATTTAGCCATGGTCCCCTTTATATAATTAAAAAAACTTAGATGTAAATCCATTAGCCTAAAGTTTGCTTCAATCTTAATAAACATGCAATAAACATTAGCCTAAGGAATTTAAGCATAAGTCCCACTTTAATGATGTGCTAACTTAAAGTTCAAACATCTCTATAGATCAACGGTTCATGCTTTGTCATTGAAGGATGATCCAATGATGTGAAAATCCAATAGACTTTTATAAATAATCATGAGAGCCTACAAGCTCGATGCATGGTGAAAGTGCATTTGAGGTAGAACTAACAGGATAATTTGATGGTTTACACTTTATTTCTGGAGGATGATCCAACGATGCAAACATGGTCATAAATTTTCAAAGGCCCACAAGCTCACTACATGGCCAATGCTCATTCAATAAAGGATTGACATAGGATATGAAGCATGGGAAGGCATGTAAAGATGACATGTGTCACAACCACAAGGTTTAGAATAGAAAGGAACCAATCACAAGTAGGGGCTTGGATTATAATCAATAACTCATGCTAATCTAGGATTTTGATTCGATGGTGAAAAAAAAAGAAAGTATTTTAAATACCAACAACTAGTGCTCAAATGCATTTATGAAAAATGTCATGAAAGGTCTAGACCAATGCCACATAGGCATCATGTAAGTAGAAAAAGACAAAACAAAAGATCTTGTGGGCTTGAAAATGTGAAGGTATAAAGGTAAAGGTCTAAATCAAATCCAAGAAGTGTATAAGATAGAATCTAGATATATCCTACCATTAAAGATCCAAAACCCTAAACCTTACATAGAAGTGACTCGAACGAACTCAATTGGTTACAATTTAATCTTAAGAGAGCTTGATTGTGTTGATAAGTGTGAAAGAGATACCATAGAGACCAATTTACAAACCAGTGTGAACCATTTTCAGAAATAGAGACCATGATAGCTTGTAGATAATAATTAGAAGAGGAGATTGATATTTAATTATCAATAAATAACAAGGGATGAATCTTTAAATATACTAAATTAGACATTGTGGCCTTGAATGTCCTAGGCATTAGGAATTGGTACAAACTCTTTTTCATGGTGGAGGAGCTAAAGCCCATCAAAAAAGAGGAGCAAAGGATTACCATGGTGAGTTGGAGACATTACAACTTGGTCATTATATAGATGCCCAGCCTTCACCATGCCATTTCCAAGCCTGAGGTATTACATTATATAAATATCCTTACTCCTATATTTGTTGATTGTAGGGTAGATAATGAATGGATCATCAGGGAGGGAAATTATAAGAATATAGACTATATTTCCCTTATGGCCATTGAAAAATATACTAATCTCCCTCTCCTCTATGTAGACTTGTCCAAAATTAAGGAATGGACCAACAATCATGACCTAGACTCTGTCCTTAGAACTTGGCTACACCAAGGAGCCCATATCTTCAGGGACTTTGAAGGTAAGATCCTAATAGTATAATTCAAGGAAGGCATTAGAGTAAAAATGACCCTGCTAAACTAAGCTTTTATATCCCCCTCAACCACCTATATGAATAAAATCTGGGTCCCTTATGTGCATTTTATGGTGGAATAGAAGCTCACCCCTCTAATTAGAGATTTAATCAGTGTCTTCTTGCCTAAGTAATTCACTACCATCAAAAGGAAGACATCTAAGTAGTTTTACATGATGTCATTCCTATTAGATGCCATTATTGCCTCAATCAACTTCCATGGTATTATAAATTAGTCTCTTGAGGGAAAAATTACCATTTCCCACCATTATTCCAAATTACATATCTTTAAGTACAAAAACCATATGGAATTTATTTATGATTGTGTATACCCATCCATAGTGGAGACCATCATAGGTGTCCCCATGCCTAGGGTCCATTGACTAATAAAAAAAATGTAGAAATGATGGGTGACATCTGGTTCTACTCTGAATGTATAGTTATCAAGATTGAGGGGATTATGTCCCAACCCTATAGATTGCTAGTGTATGTTCCTAACTAGTTGGATGAGCAAGAAATTGCCTCCTATCTCATCCATGATGTTGATGGCTTTTTCAAATAAAAGAGGAAGGGTCTCCTCCACCCATTCCCTTTGACTATTAGAAGAACCATACTCTAATATTGGAAACAAGTTGATACCATGGCCAAACACAGGGATTCATTTGGGTTTCAGCTTGATGAACTCAAGATGTGGGATCCTAGGAAAATGTGACTAATCATTTGAAGGAGAAGAAGCTCCCCAAACTTGAGTATGTGCATCATCTCAGTGTTCATGACACCATCTACATTAAGGCCAAGAATTATGAAGAGGTGTTGGCCAGGATTGAAGGGCATAACATCAAACTTGAACATAGATTGACCAAGGATGACAAGCCATCTAGAGAGGCATGGCAAATACATCCTTTACAGTATCACTTGCTACCTGGACTATATGGGATAGCTCAAGAACAACCCCAAGTAGAACAACCATAACAACAACATCAAGGGAAGATTGTACAAAAGCAAGATGAACAAGGTTATGGTAAGGAGAAAATAGGAGAGGTGAAATTGGAAAAGGGACCTAGAGATGGGACCTCATCTTTAGCACTCCCATAAAATTCACCTTCCTTAATTGAGTATTTAGATATGATTGCCTTGGATCTAGATGAGACACTTGAGGGTTCTCTCAAAGAACTTGTAGAGGCATATGACACTGACAGGGAAGAATAAAATTCTAAAGAAGCTCAAGTCTAAACAAGAGATCTTGGGGAGGATGAAACAAAATAACTTACCCTTGACATAGTCCCATTGACTTCCAAGGAGAAGAGGAAAGAAAAAATGGCACTAGTCCCTCTTGGACCCAAAATACCAAGGTTGAACCTCACTTATCCAATTAGTGATGTCAACCTATTTAGTGATGAATTCTCCATTCATGGATTTGTCACCCTTGACTGGTTCATTTATGGAAAATTTCAAAATTTCCCTTCTCTTTCCCATTCATGGGCCATGACAAATGTTACCAATGTTGAAGTGCAAGATGACACAAAGCCATGGATTAGGGCTATGGTGAAGGAGTAATAAGAAAGGATAATTGTGGTCACTCCAAATCCTGAAAGAAAGAAGATGGATGCTCCTGGAGCATCAAGAAGCACAAGTGTAGAGGTCTCTAAACCTATAAAATTCACAAGCTTATCTACCATTGTTTAATTTAATCTAGAGAAAACTACATTGGAAAGGGTCACCACCAATACAACCATGGTGGAAGTTAAGGAAATCACCTTTCAATAGGTGGATCCCTTTATAGGTCTAACCCCAGTGGGAGGTCAATAGCTCGATGAGGCCAATATTCATGAAGAAGATGTTGAGAGCTTGATTGAGGCTCAATCAACTCAAGCAAAGGCTGGGTCCAAGGGATGAAATAGAGGATTCAAAACTTGAAAAGAGAAAAGGAAAATCTAGAAACCTAGGTAATATTATCAATCCCTAACTATATAATGGACATGTTTGAGGCCTCATTCTTTTATATGTTCAATTCTTTGAATTCAATAAAGTTAAGGTAAGATGCCCTAAGCCAGTAAGGTGAGACAAATAGGGAATTAATAATTGAGTGGCAAAAGGTAGAATCCTAAGTTAGGGACCTCATTGACATTATGATTGGGAATAAGATTCCTAAGTTTAAGACTATTGGCTTGGCTCATTTAAATAACATATTGGGAATAATAGTGGACAAGGTCCAAGGTCTGGGCACTTGGATAAAAAATTTGAATAGGCTGTTGGTAGATGATAAAGGATTGATAGCTAGAATTGAACAACTCCTAAGAAAAATGTTGTTAAATCCTACCAAGACTACTATAATTATAATCATTGATGATGCTAAGTTCAAACACAAGGTCTCTTTGGTCATTTAGTTAGTTAGAAGCAAGATCTAGGGCTAGTCTGGTAGGGACAACAGGAGAATTTTGGACATGATTTTCATTATAGATGAGAAAATTGTAGAGGCAAGGAGCATAAAGGAAGCCATTGCCCAAGATGACCGAGACTTGGATGACTTGGATGATGCTGAAGAAGTTTTCCTAATAAAGCTAGCTATGGACATGGAGCTCATCAAGGACTAGCACCAGAAGGTAATGGAACTTTTGTAAAATCAATAAGGGGATATTTCAATAATGGGCCCACCTAGTAGCTAATATTCCTTTTTTGAAAACATTATAATTTTTTTAATATGAATATTCTTTTTTAAGGCATATGCTAGTCTATTAGCATATTTCCCCTAGGTCAGTGTAATTGTAGAAAATAAGTGTATTATATAACCATCTTAGGAAGGACAACTATCCTTGTCTTTTGTACACCTGTATATTATAACTGATCGGTATACTACTTGATATTTCTATAAAGTCATGTATTACCATTTGTAAGAGAGATTTTTTGAACAAATTTTATACACTTAAATAAATTAATATAATCATGGAGTTCTACAAAGATTGTCCACATTTGATATGTCAATTTCTAATATAGCTTTTCTCTCAATTACTAGTTTTATGTCTTGAATTTGAATAGTTTCTTTAAATTCTAGGTTACATTTTCTAATCAAAAGGTTTCTAATTTGTGCATATGCTAGATTAGTGAGAGGATATTAGGTTTTGATTCATTTTATTTTGCTCTGTATTCAGATGAGCAAATGCTATTTGATTATAGTAGTAAATCCTTAAATTAGACCTAGTTCTTACTTGTGATTCTTTACATTATCCTTTGAAATTTACCTGGTATATAGTGAAATATGAGATTAGGCCATTTTGCATTATATATTGGTTTGAATGCATACTCAATTACAATTGATTTTTTGTCATGATATTTGAGATTAAAATTGGTAATCACTTGTTCTCTTTTCTGCCTTACCCTTCTCTTTGCTTTTTTTACACTAGATCACTTTAGTTTAAACTTCATTATAAATATCCACTTAGATTAGAATGTAGCTTTAATCTAGATCATAATTCACTAAGTATTAACATATATTCTCTACAATTCACAAAAAATGGCTCCCCACCATCACTTATAAATTTGTGGGACACCAATGCATATCTCTATTTCTATTTCACTGTAGGTGACATCAAGTTGCCATAACTTGCTACTCATGCTCTAAATTGATATAATTATAAAATGATAAGTTTTCTTTGAACACTAAGGAACCCTATGGTAAACTGAGAGGCATTAACAAGGCATTTCCCATTGGCACTAGAAGAAGGGCTAGATCTTTTTGAATTTTTTGAATCTTTGTTGATCTTAGTCTGTTTGATCTAAGATTAGTGTATATTTGTGTTTTTGAGTAAATTATTTGCTTAGAAGTATAAAGATAATTGATCTTTGATGTTTGTGACACATATTTGTGCTTCCTTAGACATAGATTGAATTTCTTTGAGATTTGATGCTTGTTTTTGGTAAATTTAGCTTAAGCTTCTAAAATCCATGGTATTTGAGGTTAGGATGGCTCATTTTGATCAAATATTGGCATATATTTCATAGATCTAAGTTCCTTTAGGCTTATAATTATAAAGATAGATCATATTCACATAATTGAACACATATTTGAGCTAATTCAGTCAAAGATAAATGTCCTTTGTAGTTTTCATAAAACCTTTACAAAATAGGCTCATTGTGTAGGTCTAACTCTTGTTCTTTATAAAAGTTAACTTACTACATCATATTTTAGATATGATTTTAAAGTTTCAAGCTAGAATTTCCTAGGATTAGAAAAAGATCTCACTTAGAGACTAGGGAACCTTTGCTTGAGTTTCAGGTTCACAAAAAGGAAAGAAATGATAACGATAAATGTAGGAGATCCAAATATTTGACAACTTCACCTCTCCAAGCTACTTGTGCCTTCAATATTCATCTAGGTATGGCTTGGTTATGAGAATATTCAATCAATGTATGAGGTGTGGTGGATGACCTCCCATGTAACCTCAAGAAGTATTTTCCCACATTTAGTCCAATCGGTATTAAAACTTATGAAGAGCACATTAAGTATTTTAAAGATGCCTTAAGGTTGCTAAATATTGTGCATGAGGATGTATCTTATAGGTTATTCCCCTTCACCTTTAAAGATTCTATTTATGAATGGTTCTTAAACTTTACTGATAATTACATCACTAGTTGGGATGGTTTCACTGATGTTTTTATAGATCAATTTGGTAAGATTATTAGTCTTTATGCTATTTACCATCAGTTCACCACCATTAGAAGGAATGCAAGTGAGCCTATTAGGTCCTTTAATGCTATATTTTAGAAAATGTATAGTAGGACCATATAACCCTATAAGCCTGATGATGTCTTAGCTTTAGATATCTATAAAGATGTAGTAGATCCCATGACCTTTGTATTCTTGAAGAGATCTATGATAGATATAAATTCATTGGCTAGGGCCTATTCAGAGGCACTAACCATCAATGATCATATGCAACCCCAAGGATAAATGGTATACTTTATGCGAAACATTAACACACACATGCCTACAATAAACTCATTCCCCAACAACAACCAAAATATCCTAACATTAAACCAACTTCCGAACTTTAATAAATTACCATTGAGTCATGTTGCTACCAATCATAACTTAAGATTCCTAAATCATCCTACTAATGGATTCAATACAAATGATCAAAGGGATTTGATACCAATTGCTGGTGCTAACAATAACTAGGTATATAATTCTAAAACTTTTAAAAATGAGAATGAATCTATCTTTAAAATGGTCCAAAAGTTGAGCATTGATTTTCTCTAGTTACAAAAACAAGTTGGAAATATTGCTGAAAGTTTAAGTAGAAACCTCTCATTCAAAGGTACAATAGGCCAATAATAGATTTATAGAATGATAGTTTTCATAATAATAGGAATAATGTACCATATTTTGAAAATAAGACCATGGACATTAACCTCATTGATATTGCATTACCTGATTATTGTAGGGTGCATTACACAACCAAGCATAGATAAATTGATTGTATTGAGTTTTACAAAGCCTTTGAGGCTTTCCAAGAGGAGTTGGATACATTTGAAGTAGTCCCTAATAAGGAAAGTGGTGTAGGTTCTCCTGGATCTAAGTCATTTGACCAATCCTTCATGGTTGATACTTTTGATTTCCCCTTTCAAGAGGAGAATGAACTTGATGAGATCCCTGAGGAGATCCAAGATTTATAATAGTTCTTGAAGAAGACCTAACCTTTGAGGAATAGAGAGCAGATGCAGCCCTTGACGACCTCAACACCTCCAAATAATTTTGTAACTCCTATAGACACCTATTCAATCAATGATTCAGAGCCACCTAAAGGGAGTAATTCTAAACCCAATGTTAATATTCCTAGTTCTTCTAATAAAACTAGATATAACATAGTTGAGGACATGAAGAAAATAAAAGATAATATCACCCTGCATGAACTCACATATAAATAGAGCAAAGGGACCTCCTACTGGAATCTCTATCATGGAAGTCTAACAATTTGCCCAAGGCTAATCATGCCAATGTGACTTTGTGCCAAGGTTGAGTCTCCTCCTTTCTTGCTCACTGTCAAGATGTTTGTGAACTTACACAATTGCTTACTATACTTAGGTGCATCTACCAACATCATGCCTATAGGTATATGCAAACAACTTGGCTTAACACCTATAAAGTCTGATAGGGTTTTCACCCAATTAGATAAATATAGAGTTACGGTAATTTGGGAGATTTTAAATGTTCACATGCAACTAGCTTTTAAGCCTAGGGTGCATCAATTCATTGATATTTAAGTTATTGATATACCGAATGTTTATATAATCTTATTGAGTAGGGAATGGACCAAAGCTTTGAATGGTTACATGTCCATAAATTACTCACATCTATGGCTACCTTGGAAGGGAGTTCCTAATAATATCAGGGTTGAAAAAGAACCAAGGATGAAACACATGATAATATAATACAATGTTGTAAATGAGAGGGTCAAAATAATTGACTCAAAGTTAGGGGTTTTCACCCTAGAGACTAACAAGGTATGTGATCCCAAGAGTTCTCATGTTGTTCTTAGAATATGAAAATTGCATTTTAATGGTGATAGGTGTAATGCTGGATTAGGTATTGGTGTTGTCTTAACTGAACATACTAATAAAAAGTACCATGTTTCTTATAGGCTCTAATTCACTTGCACTAACAATATTTTTGAATATGAAACCCTTATCTTAGGTTTACAATTTGATATAATAAATAAGGTAAAAAAAACTACTAGTTTATGAGGACTTAGAACTAGTGGTCAACCAAGTAAGAAGCAAATACCAATGCAAACTCTCATATCTTAAAAGGTATAAGTTTAGAGTTTGGGATTTGATTGAGTCCTTTGATTCTTTCAGCATTACCTCCATCTTAAGAGAGGAAAACTAAGCTACTGATGAGTTGGCATCTGTTGTAGCCAACCTCATACCCCATCAAAATTCCCCTAATTTCAGCATTGAATTGATCCCTTGTCCTTTAGTACGTGATAATGTTAACCATTTTCAAGTTTTCAATGATGATCAATAGATATTGGATTTCATGACCAATTTTGGGGTATTTGATGCTCATATTATTGATGAGATTGATGAAAATGCATCTAAAGAGGGCAAGTTTGATGGTAAAGTCATTTAGCTAAATGACAATAAGATCCCTAAGGGAATGATTGTTTTAGAGAGACTATTTGATTAGGATAAATTGGCTAAGGTTTCCAAGGTTTTCAAGGTAAGTGGGAAGTATTATAATGCTATTGATATTGGCCTTTAAGATCAACCCCAACTAGTAAATGTTAGAAGCTCTTATACAAGCATTGAGAACAAGAAAGCTAAAGAGCTCCTTACCCAATAGAGGGATGTCATAGCATGGTCCTATAATGACTTAAAGATCTTTGATCCAAGAGTCATTACCCATACTATAACCCTTAAATAAAGTTATAAACCATTCAAGTAGAAGCAGAGGCCTATAAACCTTGTCATAGAACTAATGATCTTCAAAGAGGTTAAAAGATTGCTAGATGCTACGATAGTCTTCCCCATCAAGCATTCTACCTAGTTGGCTAACTTGGTGCCAGTCAAGAAGAATAATGGTGAGATTAGACTTTATATTGACTTTAGAAACTTAAACAAAGCATCAAAAAAGGATAACTATCCCCTTCACTCTCTAGAACAAGTAATTCAAGTTATTTTAGGTTAAACTATGATGTCTTTTCTTGATGGATTTTTAGGTTACAACCAAGTATTGGTTGATAGAAATGACATAATGGAAAAAACCTTTATAACAAAGTTAGGAACCTTCACTTATAAGAGGATTCCATTTGGGGTAGGAGCTAATTTTCAAAGAGTTATGGACCATGCCTTCCAGGGTCTAATAGGTAAGTTTATTATTATATATATGGATGATCTAATAGTTTTTTAAAAATAGAGAAGATCACTTCATGCACTTGAAACAAGTCTTTGAGAGATGTAGGAGGTATGGAATCTCCTTAAACCCTAAAAAGAGTATCTTTTGTGTTACAAAAATAAAATTATTGGATCATGTTATAACCAAAGATAGGATCTCTATAGATCCTGAAAGAGTGGAGGACATATCTAGAATAGAGCCTCCAAATAGTAAGAAAGAGCTAAAGTCATTCTTTGGTAAGATAAATTTTGTAAGCAAGTTTATTTCTGGCTTCACAAAGATTATCAAGCCATTGAATGGAATGCTAAAGAAGGATTCCAAAGTCACATGGAATGAAGGATCCAAAAAGGCATTTAATTATATCAAGGGGGCAATTAGCTAGGATCTAGTCCTCATAAGTCCTGACTTCTAAAGGGAATTCTAACTCTATTCCTTTGCATCTAACCAGACTATGGATGTTGTATTGAATTGGAATATTGAAGGGTGTGATCACCCAATAGATTTTATGAGCACTAATTTTAAGAATTTTGATTTAAATTAATTTTTGATTAATAATTATGCATATGCATTAGTTAAGATAGTTAAGAAATTCATGCATTACATCCTTAGAAATAAGGTGCATGCTATCCTAACTAACCCTACCACAAAGCTTATGTTAAGCCAGAATGAATTGGGATAATGTAGAGGTAAGTGGATGTCATTTTTGTAGGATTATGACTTAAAGATGATGAAAAAAAAACTGGTAAGATGCCAAGGTTTGATCCAGATGATTGCTAATGCTAACTCTAGGCTAAGTATTATGCAAGTGAATCAACATAATTTTGAAGCTGGTGAATGTTATGATTTAATCATATGTTTACTAATTAATGATACTAATCCTAGATGATTCTCCAAGGAGAAAAAGAGGGCCCTATGGTTGAAGGAAATCATTACCTAATCAAAGATGAGGTCTTATATAGAAGTAATTTTGAAGGACTTTATTTGATATGTATTTCACAAGAAGAGCCACCCAAATCATGAGCACCTTCCATGAAAAGTTAAACAGTGGACATCCATCTGGAAGAATCACAACCCATATAATTCTTAGAGCTGGTTATATTGGCCAACCATTTTTAAGGATCCTCACAACAATGTGAGGGAATGTCACTCATGTCAAGTCTTTATCACTAAAGAACCAAAGGTAGTAATGCCTCTATAAATAGTCATGGTTGATAAACCCTTTGATCAATGGGGATTAGACTTTGTTGGGGTAATCAACCCCAATTCATTTGAAGGTCACAAGTATATCCTAACAACTACTAACTATTGTAAAAGGTAGACTGAAGCTGCCACCACTAAACAATATAAGACTAAGGAAGTGATCAACTTCTTGGAGGAAAACATCTATACTAGGTTTAGAACTCTAGTCTATTTAGTGTGTGATAATAGATCTACCTTCATATCTATAGAGATGACTGAATGGGCTTATGATAATGACATCACTCTTAGGTTTGCATCTAACCATTATCCCCAAAGAAATGGAGTCTCTGAATCTAAAAATAAACCTAATGAAGGCAATCAAAAAGTTTGTTGCAAACAAGCTCAAGACTTGGAATAAGCTCCTTAAATATGCATTGTGGGTAGATAGAATAAGAATCAAGAAAGACTTAAGAGACTCACCATTTCTATTGGTATATGGATAAGAACCAATATTTTTTATCACTCTTAAGTTACCCACATACAAATTTATTAAATAATACATAGAAGAGAGCCAAGAACTTGCCAAATTTTAGATTGTTGGACATCATTCAAATGGAAGATGTAAGGGAGAAATACTTTACTAATTTTAGCAGGCATCAAACCACAATAAAAATATGGTTTGACAAAATATCAAAGATCAAGGTGTTTAGACAAGGAGACCTAGTTCTCCTTTGGGATAAAGCATTCAAGCTTAAGGGAAAACATGGAAAATTCACACCTTTATGGATTATCCCATACCATATTATAGAAACATTAGGAAATAACACCTTCAAGCTCAAAGATCTATAAGGACTTGAATTCACACTACCCACCAATGGACAATACCTTAAGCACTACTTCTTTGTTACTCCTTTTGAAGTCTTCATGGAGTAAACTATAAGATGGTTATAATTAGCATAGGTGGGCTAGCTAGTTTTCTTTCATTTCTTTCCTTCCTATCCCTTGTTTGTACATAGACATGTATATATTTACTTACCTCACCTTATTTTCTTATTTTACTACTTTCTATTATGTTTTTATTTCTTGTTGACTTTATCCTTGGTCCTAATAAGTCCCTTGGATAATCCTGAGCTCAAAGTTATGAAGTTCTCTTAAAATCTCCAAAATTCAGAAATGAAGGTGTGTACCTCATGCATATAATGTCCATGGGCCTGAAATGTGAACATAATGTTCTAATCTATAGAAACTAGTATATACCAATAGAAAAGGCCAATAATTTCATGATAACCTGACCATTGTCATAACCTCAAAATGGTTTTAAGAAGACTTGCACTTCTAGGGTGAAAACTCAAATTATCATGATATACCTAAACTAGTTCTTAATCAACATCCTTGCCTGGGATAAGGGTTACAACCATAGGTGATTTTCCAAAGATCAAACACTTTAAAAAATAATAAAACCTAGATATTATGGTTCCCAACCTTGCTAAAAGCATAAAAGTCTAAGAAAAACACAAAAGGAAGAACTCAATGCAAAATCAAAAGCTTTATAAGCATAGGTGATTCTGGTAATCTCCACTAGGGCTATGGACATCTAGATGGAAGTGGAGCAATGCCTTGAGTGCAACCAAATGCATCTCTATTAGGGTTATGGACACCTAGATAGTAGCAAATCAATTCCCAAGCCTTCCCTAAGCTAAAAGCATGTTTCTTAATGAACATTTTGACATGCTCCAAGTCAAGTGTTAGTGATCAAGGATAAGAAATATGGAAGTTGTTTCTTGAACCCCATGGAAAAAAAAAGTGGAATCAAAGAAGACACATAATATGGCTATGTTTTGGTGTTGGGTCCTAAGTATGCAAGTGCAAGGTTTGTTTCAACCATAATTTGGTTTGGATGATGATATTGATCAAGCGGAGTGGATGACCTAATTATTTGTCTAAGTTAGAGTCTCTAGGTTCTAACATATTGCTATGTTTCCCTCATGAGTCACCATTTTTGGGGACCAATATACCCCTATTTTTTGAAAACTGGGACCCTTGAGAAACCCTAAAGATTAAACATGACAATATAGCATGATAAGATCATTTGTATAATTTGAAGATCATCCACTTTATCAAAAGCAAATTTACTCAATAGTGTTTTGTTTTAATTTCTCCTAACATTGCTAATGAATGATCTTTATGGATTTAAGTTTTAGGTTCCATGGTGTTTTTTTGTGAGAAATTCACATTTTAAAACCCTAGAAAAACCCTCAGTTCAAATTTGAATATTAGTAAGAACCAATTGGCAGAAACCTTTTAAAAATCCATTTGGGACGTAAGTATAAAGTTCACATTTTAAGCTTAGTCATGTTTGTAAACATGACTAAACTTAGCCTAAAATTCTTGGTCACCTTTGTTATTTATCCCTTTAGAGTTCCTCAAGTGCCTAACTAATATTCATTCTACAGGGTCCTTTTAATATTTCCTAGCTTAGCCTAAGGTTTTAACCCTAAGGCCCCATTGTATTTATTAATACAAATGGGACCTTAATCTTAATGTCTTAGATTAAATTCTAGTTTCTCAAGTCCACTTTTATGTTAGCTTGATCCCTTGATTTATACATTATCCCAAGGTTTTAATCTTAAGGCCCTACCATATTTATTAATACAATCATAACCTTAGTCTTAACACCTTATCTTAAGTCTTTTATATCATCACAGTCCTAACTTAACTTCTTTTCATGTTGTAGGATATAATGACCCTTGATTTATCATGGCATTTGATCTGATAGAGTGAGAAAGGCTTGAGATTTAGCTTAAACAACATGCATCTTAAATGATCTAATGGTTTTCACAACTTTGTGACCTTCTGATCAGACAGTGTGAGGAAAGCCCCACAGAATCTCATACATAACACCCTAGCCAATCACATTTAGGCCCTCAAATCATGATCAATGATTCTCAATTCATTTCAAAGAACCAATTAGATAAATCAAGGAATAGTTGAAATGTAAAAGGATTATATAAGGTTCAAAGGATCGACATATGACACCCTTACATATGATAATTAAAGACAAATGGATCCCACCTGATAAAGTAACCCATTATAAACAAGCTCTCAGATCAAGTTCTAATGACTATCTCTTCATCACTAATTTTGATCCAATGGAGATAATTAAGTCTAAAAGCCTGGGAAGCCCCACAGAGGTGCCAAGTGGCATTCTCACAATGGGTCATAGGAATTTGATGAGCTTAAAATTGACATTCACATGACCATCATTTGACATCCACGATGACGTATTTGACATCTGTGCAATCATCAATTTAAGCCCATCAAATAAAAATCTTCACTAATTTAAAAGCGATGTTTGTGTGATCATCATTTGACACCTGCAAAGATGTATTTGACATTCATGAGACTGTCAAATTTAAGATAATGAATTATTTTTCTTAGGATCAAAATACACTCCAGAATCTTTCTAAAAGAATCAAAAATTGCTTTACAAGCTAAGGAAGCCCTCAGAGGAGGCTCAAACACCAAAAATATTTGATCTATAAAATGTGGAAATGGTCTTATGGTCTAAACATATGCAAAATAAACTTAGTCTAAATCTATACTTTAAGGTCCCTATGGCATTTTATTTAAATATCATGAACCTTAAACTATAGACTTATATTAAGTCTTATTTTAAAAGAGATATTTGTGACATAGGATTTAGGCCAAGTTATTTCTAGCTAAAGGTTTTAATGTGTTTTGTCAATGCAATAAACTATTATTCATTATTAGACTAGTTTACCATTTTTAGTCCCTTAGAGCATGTTTTATAAGGCTTGACATAAATATTTTAGAACAATGTATACATTATATTTTTTAGACACAACATAAACATTGGCTTCAAAACATTTATCCATGGTCCCCTTTATATAATTCAAAAAAATTAGACATGAATCCCTTAGCCTAAGTATCAATTTAATGATGTGCTAAGTTAAAGTTCAGACATCTCTACAGATCAATGATTCATGTTTCATCACTAGATGATGATCCAACAATGTGAAGATCCTATGGACTTTTCAATAGAATCATGAGATCCTGTAAGATCGATGCATGGTGAAAGTGCATTTGAGGCAGAATGGACAAGATGATCCGATCGTTTGAACTGTATCACTAGAGGATGATCCAATGGCATGAAAACACTCATAAATTTTCAAAGGCCTATGATCTCATCACATGGCCAATGCTCAATCAACAAAGGATTGACATAGGATATGAAGCATGGGAAGGCATGTAAAGACACCAAGTGTCACAACCATAGGGATTGGAATAGAAAGGAGCCAATCATAGGTAGGGGCATAGATTATAATCAATGGCTCACTCTAATATAGGATTTTGATTTGATGGTGAAAAATAAAAGAAGGTATTTTAAATAATGGCTAGTGATCAAAGGCATTTATGAAAAATGCCATGAAAGGTCCAGACCAATGCCACATAGGCACCACACAAGCTGAAAAGGACAAAATGAAAGATCTTGTGGGATAAAAAATGTGAAGGTATAAAGGTAAAGGTATAAATCAAATCCAAGGCATGTATAAGCTAGAGTCTCAATATATCTTGCCATTAAAGCTCTAAAACCCTAAACCCTACATAAAAGTAACCTGAATGAACTCAATTGGTTACAATTTGATCCTAAGAGAGCTTGATTATGTTTATAAGCATGAAAGAGCTACCATAGAGACCAATTTGATAATTGGTGTGAACTATTTACATAAATATAGATCATGGAATCTTGATAGTAATTTAAGGATGAGATCAAGTTCTACTTATTAACAAATAATGAAGGATGAATCTTCAAGTAAACCAAATTAGATGTTATGGCCATAAATTACCTAAGTGTTAAGAATTGGTCTAAACTCTTCTTCATGGTGTAGGACCTAAAGCCCATCACAAAAGAGGAGTAAAGGATTACCATGATGAGTGAGAGACATTATGACTTGGTTGCTATCTAGATGGCTGACCTTCACCACATCACTACCAATCTTGAGGTACTACATTGTATAAACATCCTTGCTCCTATCTTTGTTGATTCTAGGGTAGATAATGAATGGATCATTAGGGAGAAAAATTCTAAGAAGATATCCTATATTTCCCATGTGGCCTTTGAATAATGTTATAAGCTCCCTCTCCTCCACATAGACTTACCCAAAATTAGGAATGGGCCAAAAATCATGACCTAGACTCTATCCTTAGACCCTGGCTACACTAAGGACCCATATATGTAAGAATTTTGAAGGTAATATCCTTATAGTCAAATTCAGGGAAGGCATCAAAGTAATAATGACTCTACTAAATTGAGCCTTTAAATCTGCCTTAACCACCTATGTTAATCAAATTTGGGTCCGCTATATGCATTTTATGGTGGAAGAAAAGCTCACCCCTCTAATTAGAGATTTAATTAGTGCCTTCTTGGCCAAACAATTCACTACCATCAAAAGGAATACATCTAAGTAGTTTTACATGATATCATACCTATTAGACACCCTTCTTACCTCAATTAACTTCCTTGGTATTAGAAATTGATCTCTTGAGGGAAAAACTACCATTTCCCACCATTACCCCAAATTGCATATATTTAAGTACATAAACCATATGCAATTTATTTGTGACTGTTTCTACCCAACCATATTAGAGACCATCATAGGTGTTTCCATACCTAGGGTCCATCCACTAATCAAAAAGGTTGTATAAATTATGGGTGACATCTTGTTCTACCCTAATTATATGGTTATCAGGATTGAGGGGATTATGCCCTAGCCCTACAAATTACTAGTGTATGTTCCTTACAAGATAGCTAAGCAAGAACTTGCCTCCCAACTCATCTATGGCATTTATGGAATTTTCAAATAAAAGAGGAAGGGTCTCCTCTACCCATTCCCTCTGACTATTGGAAGAACCATACTCTAAGATTGGAAATAAGTTGATACCATGGCCAAGCACAAGGATTCATTTGGGTTTCAGCTTGATAAACTCAAGATGTGGGATCTTAGGAATATAGTGACTAATAATTTGAAGGAAAAGAAGCTCATCAAACCTAAGTATGTGTATCAACTTGAGGTCCATTTCACCATCTAAATTAAGGCCAAGAATTATGAAGAAGCATTGGCCAAGATCCAAGGGTACAACATCAATCTTGAACGTAGATTGACCAAGTATGATAAGCCATCTAGAGAGGCATGGGAAATGAATCCTTTATAGTATCACTTGCTACTTAGACCATTTAGGATAGCCCAAGAATAACCCAAAGTAGAATAGCCACAACCATAACCTCAAGGGTAGATCGTTCAAAAGTAGGATGAACAAGGTCATGGCAAGGAGAAACTAGGAGAGGTGAAATTGGAAGAGAGACCTAGAGAGGGGCCCTCTTAGCACTCCTAAAAAATCTACCTTCCCAAATTAAGTATTTAAATATGATTACCTTGGAGCCAGATGAGACATTGATGGTGCTCTTAAAGAACTTTTAGAGGCATATGGCATAGAAAAGGAAGAAGAAATTTTTGAAGAAGCTTAAGTCCAAATAGGAGAGCCTAGGGAGGATGAATCAAACTAACTTTCCCTTGACATAGTCCCATTAGATCCCAAGGAGAAGAGTAAAGCAAAAATGGCACTAGTCCTTCTTGGACCCAAAAGACCAAGGTTGAACCTCACTCATCTAACTAGTAATGTCAACCTATTTAGTGATGAATTACCCATTCATGGACCAGTCATCCCTGACTGGTTGATTTATGGAAAATTGTAAAAGATGCCTTCTCTTTCCCATTCATGGGCCATGACAAAAGTTACCAATGTTGAAGTGCAATATGACATGAAGCCAGGGATTAGGGTTATGGTGAAGGAATAAGGAGAAAGGAGAATTATGGTCACTCTAGGACCATAAATAAAGAAGATGGATGTTCTTAGAGAATCAGGAAACACAAGTGTAGAGGTCCCAAAACCTTTGAAATTCATAAGCTCATTTACCAATGTTTAATTTAATCTAGAGATAGCTTGATTGAAAAGGGTCACCACCAAGACAACCATGGTGGGAGCTGAGGAGTTCACCTTCTAAAAGGTGAATCCCTTTCTAGGTCTAACCCTAGTGGGAGGTCAATAGCTTGGTGAGGTCACTATTCATGAATAAGATGTTGAGTGCTTGATTGAGGTTCAATCAGCTCAAGCAAAGGCTGGGGTCCAAGGGATGAAATAGAGGATTCAAAACTTGGAAAGAGAAAAGGAAAATCTAGAAACCTAGGCCATTTTGTTAGTCCCTAACTCTATAATGGACATGTTTGAGGCCTCATTCTTTGATATGTTCAATTATTTCAATTCAATAAAGCTAAGGCAAGATGACCTAAGCTAACAAGTTGAGATACCTAGGGAATTAAAAACCAAGTGGAAAAAGGTAGAGACCTAAGTTAGGGACCTCATTGACATTGTGATTTAGAATAATATTCCTAAGTTTAAGATATTGGCTTAGATCATTTAAATAAAATATTGGGAACAATAGTGGATAAGGTCCAAGGTCTAGGTACTTGGATAAGAAATTTGAATAGGCTATTGGTAGATGATAAAGGATTGATCACTAGAATTAAGAATCTCCTTGGAATAATGTTGTTAAATCCTACTAAGACTACTATAATTGAAATCATTGATGATGTTGAATTCAAACATAGGGTCACTTTGGTCATGTAGTTAGTTAGAAGTAAGAGCAAGGGCCAGTCTGCTAGTGACAATAAAAGAATTTTAGACATGATTTTCATAGTAGAAGAGAAAATTATAGAGGCATGAAGCATAAAAGAATCCATGGCCTGAGATGATCAAGACTTGGATGACTTGGATGATTCCAAAGAGGTTTGATTAATGAATCTAGTTGTGGACATGGAGCTCATCAAGGACCAACATTGGAAGGCAATGGAACATCTACAAAATCAAGGGGATCTTTCAACAATGGGCCCACCTAGTAGCTAATATTCCTTTTTTGAAAACATTGTAATATTTTAAATAGGAATATTATTTTGTAATGCATATGCTAGTATATTATCATATTTCTCCTAGGTTAGTCTAATTGTAGAAAACAACTTTATTCTAGAACCATCTTAGGAAGGACAACTATCCTTGTATTTTGTATACTTGTCTATTGTAATTGACGGGTATACTACCTGATCTTTCTATAAAGGCATGTATTACCATTTGTAAGAGATAATTATTGAGAAAATTTTGTACACTTGAAGAAATTAATATAATCAAGGAGTTCTACAAAGATTGTCCACATTTGATATGTCAATTACTAATATAGCTTTTCTCTCAATTACTAGTTTTATGTCTTGAATTTGAATAGTTTCTTTAAATTTTAGGTTGTATTTTCTATTCATAGGGTTTCTAATTTGTGAATATGTTAGATTAGTTGGAGGATCTCAGATTTTGTTTCATTTTATTTTGCTCTGTATTTGGATGTGCAAATGCTATTTGATTATAGTAGTAAATCCTTAAAGATGTCCTAGTTCTTACTTGTGATTATTTACATTATCCTTTCAAGTTTGCCTAGTATATAGTAAAATCTAGGCTTAGACTATTTTATATTAAATATTGGTTCAAATTCATAATCAATTACAATTGATATTTTGTCATGATATTTAAAACTAAAATTGGTAATCACTTATTTTCTTTTCTGCCTTACCCTTCTCTTTGCTTTTTTTACACCAAATCACTTTAGTTTAAACTTCATTATAAATTTCCACTTAGATTAGTTTTTAAATTTAATCTAGATCATAATTCACTAAGTATTAACATATATTCTCTTCAATCCACAAAGAACAGACCATGATGGCTCCCCACCATCACTCATTATAAATTTGTGAGACACTAATTCATATCTATCCCATTATTTCACCATACGTGACATCAATTTTCCACAACCTACTACTCATGTTATGAATTCATAAAATTATAAAATGAGAAGTGTTATTTGAACACTAAAGAACCCTATGTTACACTTAAAGGCATCAACAGACACTCCACGTCTATGTGCATGTGTGGCTAGTATAAGTGTGACAAAAATGCAACTAGATTATTTGTCATGCTGAAGTGTCCCTATGTATTTACATAGTGTGATTACTAGATGAGTCATTGGTGAGGTGTGCTAGAGGGAACATAGAGATGTTTTATCATGTAGAGAAGTTGTTTAGACAAGTATAAATATTGAACTTGTATACCTTACGTGAGGTTGGTGTAACTTACTATAAAGTCCTAGTCAGTTGAGTAGGAAGGAACCTAGTCTAAGAAATTTTAGTTGTGCATGTATAACACTATGATAAGCACATTAACCAATGGTTTGTTAAGGAAATATATGGCCTTATTATCCATCCCTTTCTTATGCTTGATTACAAGATGGAATTATTGTAGGTAGTTATCCATTTCATGTGGCATGTATTTTCTAGTTTGTTTTATGAATATAGGAACTAAAGTGGTTTATGGTATAAATAAACAACTATCTCTTTCCTAATAATGTAGTGTTATCATTGTTTAATTAGTTTCACAATAGGATATAGTTACTTCTCATAGGTGGAGTACCTTTGCACCATGTTATTGAGTGTCTCAGAGTGGTATGCAACTGGATGTCCATGATGCATGATCACTACATCAAGTGTGTAGTTAGATGCATCAATGTGAATTTTGAAGGTTTATATAATGTCAGACATTATGAGAACATGCACTATGAAAAGGTATTATTTGAGTGCCTCAAAAGTGTGTTATTATGTATGAGTCTATTCAAACTTGGCTTTGGCATGTGTGAGCTAGCTGAGAGCCCAAAAGATGTGTGAAAAAACAAGGACAAACCTACAGTATAAGTTATCAAGACCAAGAAAACTCCTCAATTTCATGAGATTACATGAAGTAGTCCAATCTTGGATCCCTTTGATCTTATCCAGATCTACTCTAATACTGGTGTGATCAATGATGTAGCCTAGGTATTGGATTTATGCCATGCCAAAGGTACAATTATTCAAGTTGGATTACAACTTATGTTGGTGTAAAGTGTCTAAGACATGTGAGATGTGATCCATATGTTCCTCTCAAGTCTTATTGAATATGTAAATGTCATTCACGTAGATGATGATGAAGGAGTTTAGGAATGGCTTGAGTAGATCATCCTTCAAGTTCATGAAAGTGGATGATGCATTGGTGAGGATAAAAGGCATGGAAACCCATTTGTAACATCCTTCCTGAGCATTGAATGTTATCTTTCAAACATATTTAGGATGGACTCGAACTTGATGGTAACCTAAATTCTAGTGAAGTATTATGTGCTTTGAAGCTGGTCTAGGAGGTCATCAATGCACAATAGTGGATATTGATTTTTCACTATGATTTTGTTGAGTAAGTGATATTCTATATAGATTTTGTATCTTCCTTCTTGGGTGTAAGGATTATCAAACTCCCAAAAAGTAAAGAGATAGTCTTGATCTTACCCTGATCAAGAATCTCTTGAATCTAGTGCTAGACATCATCAGTCTCCCAAACTAATCTATGATAGAGGGGGATATTTATAAGAGGGGAGAGAGGAACCAAATTGATGTGGTGCTTTAATATGTAGTGCATTAGAATTCCTTTAGGTTTGGTGAAGAGTTTGATACTATGTTCTAGTAACTTATTAAGATGTTGTTGCTATGATGATGTGTGAGTGATATGCATTTCTAGGGTGTACTTCAATTTCAAATGCACAAGTGTATCAGGGTAGACCTTGAGTAATTTTTTTTTTGGTATATGTAAGATAAGATTACAAAAGTGATTGATAGAGACCAAGGTGATTTTGGTTGTGGGCACTAATTCAAAGAGGTTGTATAAATGATCTTACATGCAAATAGTCAAACATTGTGGCTTGGCTTGATGCGTAGATTCATGGTCATACAAGTATGGCCTCCTAAGTAAGACATCACATACCTCCATAGGTATGATGTCATAAATGATGTTATCCTCCATAGGCTTGACTTTGTACTAAAAAGTACATTAACACTACACCTATATATCTTTACCCTAATGGAGCCACCATAAAGAGTATGGATTTGGGTGTGTAGTAGTGGCAAGACCAAGACATTGAGATGTGGATTATGATGATGTTATTTTGGATACCATTATTGATGATGATGTAGATAGGCTAACCCTTCACCTATAATTTGGTCTGGAAGAGATCATACTCTTTAAATATATCAATCATAGTTGTGTTGGTGCTCAAATAAGATGTGTTTGGATTAGTGCCATCCATCAATGTGGGTCCTAATGTAGATTTTGAGATCATGGATTATTGTGCATGACATTTAAAATCATCATGAGTGGATGAGTGATGCTAATGTCACCACTTATCACTAGGCTTCTTCTTGATTTCTTTTGAAATAGAAGGCACTGAAGCCTTCGAGGGTTGAGAAATCTTTTGGTGCTACTCTCTTTTGTGATAAGTGTGTTTTTACTTCTGTGTAGAATCATACAATGTGGAGTTATGTGAAGGTCAGACCTTACATGCTATGTTGGATGAAGAGGTGACACACTGCTTCATATTATCCTTAGCTTCAATCCTGGTAGCATTATGATATGCTTTACCCAAAGTGTCAAAATCCATGAACTCCATTTTCACATGGATATAATGTGAGATTTTGATGATGTAATTCAACACCTTATGTTGTTTGATCAAGTTATCATGCATGTGCACAAAGTAGTCATAGAAAATGTTGGTGTATTCTTCCATGGACTAATCTTTATGTTAGTCAAATTATTAAAACTTGATGTATTCATATTCAAATTGGTTAAGAGGGTAATATTCCTCCTTCAAAATGTCAAAAAATGTATTCCAAAATTCAATCAAAATGCACTCTTATGTGTGCTACACATTGAAGTTATCCCACCAGTGAACAACTAGTATGGACATCTTTAGTACTGCAAAGGTGATATTCTTAGCATTAGTGAAATAATTGATTGAGAAGTGCACTTCAAGTTATATTATCTAGGAATCCAGTGTTTTGGCATTAATATTTACTTAGAACAATGGGATGTTAAAATTGACTTTAAATTTGAAGGGGGTTCATTTCTAAAACCATTAGTGAATGAACTATAGAGGTATGGTGGAAAGCATTAGATTGAGTTGTACCATCAAATCATCGAGTTGGCCAAAATGTTCAGTGCATTATGCCTCCAGTGAATTAGTGATGAGATTTCATACATTGAGGGATACCTTAGGTTAATTCTATCCATTATCCATCTTAATTTTACTATAATGTTTTTATAGATATTCTGAAATAGAATCGATTAACAAACCATCCTTCTCAAATTGTGCTTGTATGTTTACAAGCATAAAAAAGAATAGAGATTTATAACTCTAATAATAATGATCCATACCACACGGCCCAAGACCAAGCATGTGGAGAATAAATGATTTTTGGTTATGTAGAGGGAATGGGAAAAGATAATTTAGAAAGAAATAACTAAACACATGAAATGGAATGGAAGCATTACTTACAAGAAATACAAATTCTATTCATTAATAGAGAATAGGGAAAATTGGTACAATGTGCTATAGTTCATGTTTATAGAGTAGAAATGTGGATCATGTTATGTGTGTTATGATTGTGTGGAGCATCGACATTTTGTATAGATGTGTATATTACTTATTTATATAAGTAGAATATAAGACTAATTATAACTACTATCAGTTACCAAGAAGATAGTTTCATCAGTTCATCTTCCAGGATGAATGACAGTTGGTGAACCCATTGGATCACATGGCCAAGGTGAGTCAACACATATATGTGTTTTATAATCCAATAGTTTAGTGAGGTGAAAACTATGAGCTATGGCATGTGACTACGAGGTGCACAAGTTTATGAGCTATAGAGTGTGCAAAAGTGAGTGGGCTGACATAACATTTGTATGGTGTAGGGATAGTGAGGCATATGGGTATATGAGTTGTGGCATGTAACTATGAGGTGTACTAAACTATAAGTGTGAAGACCATATAATTCACTGAGTAAGCATAGGACTTGTGTGACGTGTGAGACTACAATCTAAGAAGTTTGTAATGAAGAGTGCATAGTGTTTAGTGTACAAAAGTCTATGATATGGTATGGGACATGTGCATATCAATTTTAAAAAAACTTAGGAAAGGAGTGCATAATATTGGGTGAGAGGTGTATGCCTAGTGTATTAGAGGAATGAGGAGTAAGATGGCTACACATGAATCACTATTATTGGTGTTTCACATGGTGTCATAGCTAGCAAACATCTTATATTTCCTATAAATTATTTCACATCATGTGGGAGGAGGTGTAATCAACCATATATTTAGGTTAGACATATAATAATTACATTTTTAAATATAATAGGCACACCCATAGAGGCTATACATACATATATGCACGACATTAGTATGTAACAATATATATTGTCTATAATTTCTTTAACACCTTTGAACACTAGTACATAATAGTATATTACATTTTTATTTACTTCAACACGTGAGGACACTAGTACACAATAATATATGCATTTTGGAGTTACTTTATCACCTCATGTCAGAACATATCTAGATATGCATGACTTACCTGCTTCACCATATTTATGAACACATAATTAAATATAGTTTATTTATGTACATGTGAAAGAATATTAACTTTATCTTTTAATATGTTTACTTAATTGATTAACATTTGAATTCTTTCATGTTTTTTATTTGTATATATGATAACTAATATTTTAGGTATCCCACCTAGTTTGGATTATGTTGTTGAGATTGCAATACTCGACACTCAAATTGGGAAAGTAAATTGGAAAGTAATTAGTAAGTTGTAATTTTTTTCTTTCATTATTTTTTTATGTAGATGATAAGATATGTTATTATTACCTTCGATATACTATGACAATCTGATGATAACACTATAATTAACATTATAGTTTCCTGCTATTGTTTATCTCTCTTTATGTAGAAGAAATAAATTAAATTTATATTAAAATGGATTTACTTTTAATTGATTCATAGTTGACCTCTTTCATTTTTTTCTTGTAAAAATTATGAGACAATCCATGGGTACCCCACTTGGATCATAACGATGCTGTAGTTGTGTCCCAAAATGTAGTATCTCCCTAACACCATGTAATTCAGAGACAAAGATTGGTGAAAACACAATAAAATTATCTTTTTTAACTTCAAAGAATGATACTCTATTTCATATTTATATTTATATTCACATAGATCTAACCCTATATGTATTATCCATAGGACTCAACATCACTTATATATTCTAGGTCATGAGACCTAGGCACCTGTTTAGGTGTCATGTGGTGAGTCTAAAATCACCTTATTACAAAATTTTGTTCTTGGCAACTCTATCATTTTCGATATATCATTTTAATGCATTATTTTATAATTTTTATGTAGTGAAAATGCAACCATTTTTATATAATGCATCACATACATTTGATCCTTCAAAAGCTAAGAGGAGAGTCTATCCCTATAATGAGACATCCACCACCCTAGGTTTTACATCTATGGGAATGAGACAATTTATTTGGAGGCATTGAGCAACATGATAGATATTTTTAGTGTTAGGGGTAGTTGCAGGATAATTTTGTACATGTCAATATGGAAAATTTTATAAGCTTAATAGGTCCACACTTTATGCTTAATGGCTAACTTTGTCTACTTATATATGCCATAGTGACATACAAAATGGGCCATATCAACATATAATATAGACCATATATATATATATATATATATATATATATATATATATATATATATATATATATATATATATGGTCTATATTGTATGTTGATATGGCCCATTTTGTATGTCACTATGGCATAATTTGGATACGCATACATACTATCTAACATATCTATATGAATCATACATTGTTATAATTTGTGTATACATATTTACTTCTTATATGTCATTATTATTATTTTGTTTTTGTAAATTATATTTCTTGAATTCATTCATAAAGGAAGAGCTTTAGAACATAATTTAAAACCATATAGATGAATGACAATCACAATGGAAGCAATTAAGATTAAAACACATTTAATTAAATAAAACACCATTCCACAATTTTTTTTTTAAATTATATTTTTTGGAACAAAATATTTGTCTAAGAATTTTAAAAAACTATAATTCTCCTTTCATTTTAAGCTTGGAAATCATAGATCCTATGATGACATCACATAGCTTTGATTTTAAGGTGGAGTTGTAAAGGATGATTATAGGGATAAAATATATATCCAAGCACTTTAAAAAAATAGAATTTTATTTTTATTTTTATGTCTAACAAAATATTTTATGGATGTACCATTTTGCTTTAATTTAGATATGGAGGAGAGAGAAAATCAATGACCAAACACTTGCTATGTGTAGTCATATAAAATGTCAAATTTGGTAGCTTGAGTGTGGCTTATGACACCCAACCCATAATTATTTCTTGCATGCTCTCATGACCCTTCTAGACACCTTTTTGCTTATTCCCAGTCATCCTAAGCTTTCCAAATGGTCATTCCACCTCATCTAGGTAGAATTTCCAAGTCCAATCCTATCCCCCTAGGTACTGCACCTGTAGGAAAGGAGCGTCCAACTTAGACTATAGCATTGGATCCTAGGGTGTCCTATTTCAATGCTCTTGTCCAATTACATTTTGAGCTCTAATAGTTATTTTCTTCTAGTTCTTATCCTTTATATTGTTAGCCTAAAATGAATACATTTAGCCCATGACCAATATATCTCCATAAAATCCCATTCAAAGTTCATTTAGAGGAGGTCGGTAAATATTACAAAGTAAGCAAGAATACAAGAAAAACCACTAAGGAAAATTTTCCAATACAACTACATGCATATCCAAATCCTCACACTAGTCCCTAGCCACCTCAAGCACACCTTGTTTAGAATTCTTGCATATAAATTTATAGTATTTCATAAAGCACATTAAGTGGGAGAACTACATATGGCTTGATCCCTCTTTAGAGTATTGGTATGTAGGCAACATGCCCACACAAGGGTGTGGATACACGTTCAATGCATCTTACATACACTAACCCCCCTCCTTTCTCAAAGTTTTATCAAAACATAATTACGTCTAGGGTTTGAATATTAAATCAGATCTACAAGGAGTTATGTAGACTTTCAACAATCGAGATTTCATAGATAGGCTCACATAGGGACAATAAACAAAACCCATAAAACTTAGGTCTCTATGAGCAATTTAGATAATAGCGGTAGAAGAGGAAAACATCATAGACTCTATGGTATCCTAGTTTGATCTTCCTATCCTTTCACAAAATGAAATCTAGATCTTGATTTACGACACTATCCCATTTCTATAGAACCAATATCAAACCCTGCAATAGCCATTTTAATTCATTTTAAGCTAAGTCTTATTTTCTCCATATTTATTGCTATTTATAGAAAGGTAAAAATACAAATAAATTACACAAATCAGTGGTTAAATTATTTCAATATTATTTATATATTTAGTCAACCTAGACCTTTAACTAAATTAGGAATAAGATATTAATATTCCTAAAATAATTAAATCATTTGGAAAACTTGACTTACTTCATTTACACATAAAAACCCTAAAAACCCTAGGGTAAATTCCTTGTTGATTTTTGTAGTAATTTTTTGATTTTTCCTACATATTTTAAATCAAAATTTCACATTTAATTTTTAAATTTACCTTACTAATTTTAAAAATCATTTATTTTAAACCCTAGTTGAATTTACTAGGTCCTTTTGTGCACAAAAACCCTAAAAATCGTTGGGAAAATTCCTTCCTATTTTTTTTGATTTTTTTAAAAAATTTTCCCAACATATTTAAGTAAAAAAATCACATTAATTTTAAAATTCCATAGTAATTTTTTAAAATTATTTTCTTCCAAACCCTAGTTGCATATACTAGGTCCCTTTAAATCAAGAAATTTTCTAATATTTTTTTGATTTTTTACTTGCATATTTAAATAAAAAATTCATATTAATTTTTAAAATTCCTTAGTAATTTAAAAAAAATAAAAAATAAAAAAGCGTATATATATAAAATTTTTCAAAACCTTAGTTGCATATACTAGGTCCCATTACTTTTGAGGTATCACCTTACATGTCTGTGAGCTTCATATCCTTTTTATGCATTTTATAGTTTGTTATTTTTAGGACTTTACATTTCTTATATTCAATACTTTCTTTTCATATCACTTTTATTATTAAAAATTATTACAAAAAATTCAATCAATTTTCAATATGTTTTCCTACTTTAACAATGGCTCAATACACTAGTTTTAATGAACCTGATGAAAGGGAACATCAAGAACTCTTAACTAAACACCTTGACATGAAAGATGATATGATTAAAATACTATAAAAAGAGAAACAAAAAGCAAAAAATGGTAAATCCTCTCAAACCACAAAGCAACCAGTTGTAAATGACACTACGAGGACAGGTATGTCTCAACAACCCCCTGCAGTAGCCCAACCTTCCTCTATGCCACCACCAGCTATGGCTAGAACATCTTTGTCTCCTGATGGGGTGGCCCTTGTGCAAGAGATAAAATATCTTAAATCCAAGGTGATACATCTTGAACAAGGTGCTTCTAGACCAATGCAAGCTTTAGATTCTTTTGCTCTATTTCATACACCATTGACATGTCATATTTATTTGACACCCTTACCACAAGGTTTTATTAAACCCAATCTCAATTTAAATGATGGCAAGGGAGATATAGAGACACACTTGAGATATTTTCATGTAACATTCTTGGAATATGTACCAAATGATTGACTACTAACCAAGCTATTTCCATGAATTCTAAAGGATTATGCTTTACAATGGTTTTATAATCTATCGAATTAATCGATCAACACATTCAATCATTTAATCGACATATTCCTAGATCATTTCATCATTAACATTGGTGATAAGTTTTCCTATGCTAAGTCACACAATACAAACAAAGGTCAAATGAACATCTCACAAATTATGTTCTTTGATATAAGACTATCTTGGCTAAGATGACTAGCCCCCATTTTTTATCAAGAGTTATAAGATTTCTTCAAATAGAGTCTTCTACCATATTTGCATGAATCAATAATGTTACAGTTATTCTCTTCTTTCATTGAGTTATGTCATACACTAAAATAAAGGGAAGTCAAATTAATTTTAATGGGAAAACTTAAGTACACAAGTATACAAGAAACAAAAAATAAGAGTAACAACAAAGTCCCATACAAAGTCAAGGTCAAGATAACAAAAGTTAGAATCAACCTACAATAAATATAGCTTCAAAGCCCCGTTAGTGAGTGGTTTTATCAGCACCACCTCGATGAACCTTTACCAATCTACCAATTTCTCTAGCCAGAGTTTTATAGTAGCTTTTGGAATGTAATATCATATCTCTCCCTCCTATTTGGGAAGTTTATATAATAAAGCCTCTTCTATAGGGATATGATCATAATGCATTTTGAAACTTTCATAGGGCATTAGGATACGCAAAAAATAGATGCACCAATTTGAAACACAAGATACAAGTCTTGATTAATGGAAATCTTATTGATCTTGGCACTCCAATTGAGCTTCCATAGGCAAAGAAAACACAATACAAGGCTCTCAAAAGTTTCTCAAATCCTTTTCCATAACATTCTAAATAAGAGACAAGGGACACATTAGGTTTTCACCATGCATATCATGCACATCCTTTAAGTAACATGACTGGTGTGTACAATTATAGAGTTCCATCTAGACCTTCAATCTCCTTCTCAGAGTAGGAGATAGTTGAGGATGATTCAGATTATCATGCACTCTTTATTAGAGCTTACATTCATAACCATTCTATTCATAGTGTTCTCATAGACAATGGATCCACTGTGAACATGTGCACTATGACATTACTATAGTATTTAGGATATTCATAGTAGGATATTACTCTAATAGACACAATTATTAGTGGATTTAGTGGGCACATACAAAATTCATTAGGTGATATTGTACTTCCTCTATAGGCTAATCCAACACATGTGGCCACACCATTTACTATTGTTCCCAATATAGGAGTTTTTGATATGTTGCTTGGTTGACTATGGATTTAAAAACTTTGAGAAGTACCTTCTATAGTTTATAGATGCATGAAATTCATTCATGCTAATTAAGCTATTATAGTTGGTGAGTTGTTTATGAGTTATCATTCCCGAATTTAGAGCCATCCACTACTTTGTAGTCACCAGATTTAGTTTCTCCACCAGTTAAAGTTATTCTTTTAGTTCAAATTTAGACACAGTTGAGATCTCCATCAGTAGCATAGAGAGTTCATACACTTCCATAGATTCCTCTTTTAGAGCATCCATAGTTTCAGGACTCTAGATAATTTCTAGCTATAGTGTTCACACCTAGGGTAGTATCATTGATGTCTCATGATTATACACATATATCACATGTTCAGAGAGCTTCTTCTACTACCAAATGGGTCCCTAAGAGCCCTATAGTTGCATAAACTTATTAGAGTTATAGGGAGACCCCACAGTTGGTTTCTACTTTAGAGATTTTAGAGCATTTATAACATACACAACTTTCAGAGTTACAGTCTCAGTCTCTCCTTTGTGCTTCATGATCATGCACGATCCCTCTCCTCGATATAGGATACCATGATAGGGAGTCTCTTATGAGACTCATCAATTAGTATCATTTCTTCTCAATCTTACTTGTACATAGTTTCTTAGTATTTCTTATACATAGTATTCTCATGATTGATTGTACATAGCTTATATCAAAAATACCAAAAACATTCAAATATGTCAAAATACCAAAAACATTCAAATATGTAACAATACCAAAAACATTTCAATTATATGTATTATCCAATATTTACATTTTCAATACCATGCTAGACTTATATTTTATTGTTTTATGCTATTGTTTGTCAATTTATCTACATTACCATGCTTCACTTGATCTTCTTTGAGTGTGCAATGACTTCTAGATCTTTGATTTCTTCACTCTACCCATTGAAGGGGCATCCTACTTCATAAATTAAATATACATATCAATATATCTACCCAATGGGGGCATATTATACATGACTACACCATCTAGGTTATGTCATTCCTACACCACACACTCTAGTTATCATGATGACGTACATTATTTACTAGCTTATGTAGATTACTCTATCAACACTCACTAGTATATAACACTTGTGTATTTTTTAGCATATACCTAGTCTTGTACTACATGTCTTGCACACTTTCACTTATTTCTTTGATTAGTTATATGTGATTGTACTTATATTATTTACATGCTTTCCTTTCTTTATTTGCATAGCTAGATGTGATTGCATTTATCAATTCTTATTTTGTATCTTATATGTGCCTTAAGAAATTTTCCAATATCATTTGCTTCTATTCTTGTGTGTGCCTTAGGATATCTGTCAATGTCCTTTGCTTGTACTCTTCTATTTGATTGTGTCCATCATGCCAACCTTGCTTATTTTAAATTATATGTGTATGTATCATTTGAACATGCCTTGTATTCTTGCTTTCTAGTTTGAGTAACATGTGCCCATGTCCCTTGTTTGCTTGGCCCCTTGGCCACTTTTGTATGCTTCTTTATTCTTACCTTTCATGCTTTTTTGATTTTCAATTATTTTTAATGCCATGATGCACATCATGCATTCTCTTACTTTCTTGGATGTCATGATGGACATCATACTCCATCCCTCTTTGACAACTAACTATATTTCTAGTTCTAGTTCACTATATTGCACATGTTATTACATTTTTTAATCTATCTAGGCATACCCCTATTGATCTAATAATCTCCATTACAAACTATGCTATATCTTGAGACATATTTTTTATTATCATCACTATATCATGTACTTCTCAACATAACACACTTGTAGGACTCTTTCTTCTGAGGGGAGTCATTATAGGGTCTTCCTTCCTACCCTTATAAGAGGGGGAAACAAATAGGGGTTTTATCGTAGATATTAGAGCCTATAACCAGTCAAAATCCATTTTTTAGAACACCTAGAATAATATTTAGACTTCAAACTAGGCATAATAGACCAACTAGATAATGACAATTACATAATAGTTTGGACTACAACATTAGATAGTAGAGTGTCCTATTTCAGTGCTCCTATCCAAACAAAAAAAAAACTAGATTTTACAAAAATAGATAGAAAGGTAAGACCAGTTACATTTTTATCAGCAACACTTCAGTTCAAAATCAACAATTTTAGTAAAGTTTTTCTCAAAGAATCTAGATATAGGCGGCATCATCTGCAACATGATGGCTCTCACTTTCAATTTTAGATTAGGTAGTTGATATAAATTCTAGATCAAAATCCATGTTATGGACACCAATGATTAGGGGTAAAGTACACAACATATTTATTTTCTCTTCTTTACAATTTATGGCATTACCTAGGCATTCTTAGTAGTTACATGCCTTATTCCATCTGTAGGTGGTTGGAATCATTCTTGAGTGGTTTTCACATAAGCCTATTACCCAATTTTAGAGTGGCTTTCATACAAGCCTAATCTCCACCTTTTTTGAGTGGCTAAAAGTGGCTTGGTTTGCAACACACATTTAGCTATCCATGCCACATTGTCAAATTACAAAACATTCATGGGCTTTAGGAGCCATCTCATATAACACACATTCATACTAGTATTAGTTCATAGCTTCACTTCATAGGGAAATAATGATGCCAAAGAACTAGCTAGCCTTTGTATTCTTGAGCCACCTACTCAAAGGGATTGGACACATAGTCCAAACATCGATTAACACATTTATGGTCATATGGCTTCACTTATTGGGTGATAATGGAACCAAAGGGCCAGCTTTTGTATTCTTAAGGCACTCTTAGGGAATTGAGCACTTAGATTTGTTTGCATTATTACTCTTGGTACAACATCATTTAGTACATACCCAACATCACTCAACATCACAATAAGTTTTGTATTAGTTCACGTACTTGATGAGGTATATTCATTCCTTTCTCTTCCTCTCTCTTTTACCTAGATTTTTTATATTTTTACTTTAGACATAGTGTGTCTAGTAAGAATTGATCTACTCCTAATTTTCTTTTACAAATTTACACTTCACAATGTGTTCTCTTTATACACATCCAACATCACACAGATTCATGAGGTTCACCCTTGTAATTAAGTTCAGGTACACTTTTTAATTTTCCTTTATCCTAGTATTTCACTTTACTACATCACTAGAATAAAGGGGGGTAAATTTAGTCATATAAAATGCCAAAATTGGTAGATTGAGTGTGGCTTATGACACCCAACCCATATGTCTTTCTTACATGCTCTCATAGCCCTTTTAGACACCTTTTTGCTTATTCCCAATCATCCTGAGCTTTCCAAATGGTCATTTCACCTCAACTAGGCAACATTTCCCACACCAATCCTATCCCCCTAGGTCTCTCACCTATAGGATATGAGCACCCAGCTTAGAATATAACATTGAACCCTAGGGTGTCCTATTTTGGTGATCCTATCTAATTACATTTTGTACTCCAATAGTTATTTTCTTCTGGTTCATATCCTTCATCTTATCAGCCTAACATGAATACATTCGACCCATGAATAATAGATATTTATAAAATCCCATTCAAATTTCATTTATAGGAGGTTGGAAAATATTATAAAGCAAGGAAGAATATAAGAAAAACCACTAAGGAAAATTTCCTTATTCTATACATACAACCATCCAATACAACTACAAGCATATCCAAATCCTCACACTAGTCCCTAGCAATCTCAAGCATATCTAATTTAGCATTCTTTCATCTACATTTACACTATTTCACAAAGCACATGAAGTCGAAGAACTATATATGGCTTGATCCCTCTTCGAAGTATTAGTATGTAGGCATCATGACCACACAAGGGGTGTGGATACATGTTCAATGCATCTTACACACACTAAACCCCTCCTTTCTCAAATTTTTATCAAAGTATAATGAAGTCTAGGTTTAAAGATTAAATCAGCTCTACAAGGAGTTTCATAGACTTTCAATAGTTGATATTTCACAAGTAGGCTCAAACAGAGACAATGAATAAAACCCATAAAAATTAGGTCTCTATGAGTAGTTTGGAAAATAATGGTATAAGAGGACAATAATGCTAGACTCTAGGGTGTCCTCTTTCAGTGCTCCTATCCTTTTACAAAATAAAAGCCAAATCCTGATTTATGACACTGTCCTAGTCCTGCACAACCAATATCAAACTCTACAACAACCATTTCAATTTATTTTAAACTAAGTCTTATTTTTACATATTTATTTCTATTTATATAAAGGTTAAAAATACAATTAAATTATATAAATCAAAGGTTAAATTATTGCAATATTATTTACTGATTTAGTCAACCCAGACCTTTAACTAAATTAGGAATAAGACATCAATATTCCTAAAACAATTAAATCACTACGACACTTTAATTTTAAACCACCATTTAAATACAATATATAAGTAATAAATATGTTGGCATGGTAAGAATATTTTGGTAATAAATAAATTAATTATGGAGTGAAAAAAATCTACTAAATATTGTGTCCTCCCAAACATAAGGTGATTAGTTTTAGATTGGTTGATAGTGGAAAGAATAATGTTACTAATAGGACATGAAATAAGTTTAGATTAATTACAAAAATGATAATCTTATGCAAGTGAATTATAGATAAGAAAGTGAGGATAGTAGTAAAATCTATACAACATTGGTATGGCTTAGAAAGCTTCACTTGTTGATAACATCTCATATACCTTGTTTGGGGTGTCAGATTTTTATATTATGTGAGGAGAATCATAAAAGTAAATGAGTGGGATAAGTGAATCATAACCTTACTCCCCCACATATATTACACACACTTTATGAAATATAAACACACACACACAAGAACTCATAAAGTAAACAAACACTCCTTAAATTGAAGAATCATAAAATATTATAAGTATTTAAAATCTCTCTCACACACACCTTACCCCTCCTTACTATGAATAAGACATTACACATAGTCTAAAATTGCCTTCTAGATGGGCATATAAATTCAATATTGATCTTCGTCTACCATTCATCGAGACCCAAAGTCAAAACTTTAAGGTGATTAGACACATCTCTAAAGATAAAATTCTCATTCTTAAGGGAAAATAATGGAATGAACTTTGGCTAGGAGTTATAGGTGAACCATGAGGGGTAGAGACAAATTTTTAGCTCTTAAAATTTCATTTTTGAGTCCTTTAGGCACCCATACAATATTATCTACCCCTCACAATTAGGTAGAAATGATGTCATGCTATTTCTCACAGCCAAAACTCTCTTTAGAGACCAAATGATGTTTAATAAAATATGTATCTTTTGACTCATGCACCAAATCAATGAACCATATTAATAGAAACATCTATATGGGCATATAAATTTAGGGATGACCTTCATTTGTTATCCATCAATCCCCAAATTTAAAACTTTTAGGTGACCTAGATGCATCCTTAAAGGGAATCTACTCATTCTTAAAGGGAAAATAAAATGAAATTTGGGTAGGTGTTGGAGGCGAGCCATAAGGGGTAGATTTGAACCATCAAGTCATACACTACATGATCAAATATTTTGATCATACCACATATATTTATTTTCCCTCATAATAATGGATAAACATTGACATGTTTTCTCTCACAGCCAAATCTCACTTTAGAGACTAAAAGTTAGTCAGTAGAATGAGTATATTTTGACTCATGCACCCCATCAATGAAACATATTGATAGACACCTCTGAATGGGAATATAAATGTATTAATGAACTTTATTTTACCTCCTTAAATCCTTTGATTTGAAATTTGGAGGTAGCTAGATGTATCCTTGAATAGAATCTCTTCATTATTAAGGGGGAAATGGAACTAACTTTGGGTAGGCATTGTAAACAAACCATGATGTGTAGATATAAGCCATTAGTTATTATAGTTTCATTTTAAAATACTCTAATTACCCCATGGAGTATTATTTTCCACTTACGATGGATAAATGGTGACATGTTTTCTCTCATAGCCAAATATCACTTTAGGGACCAAAATTTGGTCAGTAGAACAATATCTTTTGACCTGCAGGCCCAATCAATGAACCTTCTTCATGGACATGTTTGGATGGGAATGTAAATTAAATAATGGAATTAATATTATATCTATTTGGAACTATATTTGAAACTTGTAGGTGACCAAATTCATCCCTGAAGATAATCTTCTCATTGTTAAAGGGAAAACTAGATTAAACTTTGGGTAGGCATTATAGATGAAGTCTAAGGGGTAGAAGAAAACTATCAACTCTTAAAATTACATGGGGGAGTCTTATAATCAACCTAATAAGGATCCTCTACCCTTAATTATGATTTATAAATGATGGTATGTTTTCTCTCATATCCAAATCACATTTTAAAGACAAAAAATTGGTCAATAGAATGCATATCTTTTGATTCATGTACCCAATCGATAAACTATCATTATAAACACATCCATATGAGAGTATAAATTAAATAATGGCCTTCATATACTCTGTGTTAGGTCCCAAAGTTGAAACTTATAAGAAATTAGATGCATCCTTGAAGATAATCTTCTTGTTCTTTAGGGGGAAAATATAATGAACTTTGGGTAGGTGTTACAGGAAAATTATGAGGGGTAGATACAAATCACCAAATCCTATAGTTTAAAAGGTAAGTCATATGAGAATCCAATATATGATTATTTTACACCCATGATAATGGAAAAATATCACCACATTTTATCTCACAACCAAATCTCACTTTATAGACAAAAATTTGGTCAGTAGAATGTGTATCTTTTGAATTTCATGCCCAATCATCAAATCATCTTTGTGAAAACATCCATATGGGTGTATAAATGTAAGACTAACCTTATTTTGTTTTCAATTGGGTCCTATATTTTAAACTTGTATGAGTTTGGATGCATCCCTATAGAGAATCTTCTTGTTTTTGAGGATAAAAATGAAAATGAACTTTGGGCAAGTATTATTGTCAAACCATGATGAGTAGAGATGAAACATCAATTTATAGTTGTTTAGATAATTATTATAATCACACATGAGAGGATTCTCTACCCCTCATGATTTTATATAAATGGTGTCACATTTTCTCTCGAAACTAAATCTTTAATTAGGGACATAAATTTGGTCAGTATAATGTGTATCTTTTAATTAGCATGCCAAATTGACATGTTATTTTTGTGAACACATATGTATGGGTGTATAGATATAATAATTGCATTTATCATCCCTTTCTTAGGCCCCAAATTTAAAAATTTCATGTGATATGATGCACCCCTGAATATAATCTTATCACTCTCAATGGAATAAATGGAACAAACTTTGGGTAAGCATTGGAAGCAAACTGTGAGGGGTGAAAACGAACCGTTATATCTTACAGTTACATAGGTGAGTCTTATAAGAATCATAAAAATGTTATCTATCACTCATGATGACTGATAAATGGTGACATTTTTTCTATCATAGCTAAATCTCACTTTAGGAATCAAAAGTTGGTCAATATAACACATATCTTTTGACTCATGCATCCAATCAATAAAGCATCTTAGAAAACATGTTTGGATGGGTGTATAGACATAATAATGGAATTTTAAGTGATTTTTTAGGACATAGATTCAAAAATTATAAGCAGTCAGGTGGATACCTCGAGATAATATTTTCCTTCTTAAGGGAAAAATGAAACGAACTTTGGGTAGATGTTACAGGAAAACTATGAGGGTTAGGGATAAATCATCAGATCTTATAGTTTCATGGGTGAGTCCTATTATAAAACCATGGAGGATTATATACCCCTCATTATGATATAAAAAATATGACACATATTTTATTGTAGTTAAATCTCTCTTTAGGGACCAAAAGTTAGTACAATATGTATCTTTTTAATCACGTGCCCAATTGATGAACCATATAAATGGACACTTATGGATGGGTGTGTAAATTAAATAATGGAATTTTAAACCTATATTGAGACCCATAATTAAAACTGATAGGTGGTTGGATGCATCTGTGAATAGATTTTTCTCATTCTGAAATAAAATTTGGGCAGACATTACATGAAAACTGTGAGGGTTAGAGATAAAATATCAAATCCTAAAATTACATGGGTGAGTCTTAGAATTTTGATCAATAATAATCTAAGAGGGGATATTAGTATAGTGTTAATATGAAATAAAATCAAACAAATTAATAAAATCTTACACCTCTACCCTAGACACTCAAAGAGTTAGTGAACAATATAAGTAACTAACAAATGAAAGAAAAATAAGAAAGTTTACCTTCCATGAGAGCAAGTGTTATATATTGGCAATGAATTAATGTGCTCATTTATGTTATCAATAATTATTTTAAAATGGAGATATTTGCACCACCTCTCCTTGTCATCTTGGTAATGTTGAGTTTGGATTTGGATTTGACTTGGCTTGGCTTAGCAAATGGGCATGATAAAACTATACCAATGGGTTCCTTGAAGGTATTTTTGCATGATAAATTTACACCAAGATAGATTATTTATCAATGGTTTTGTATTTATATCCTCCAAAACTAAATCTAACCCAAGTATAGTTAGGTTAGAATTAATAGTGGTTGAGTTCAAACTAACCCTAGTTGAGTTAAGGAGGGGACATGTAATTACTATTTGGGATAGAGATCCCATTTATTAAGCAAGGCTCTCCATTTCTAAATTGATGACATTTAGGGAGATATTTTAAATTCCATGACTTTAAGGATGATGACCTCATCATGATCTCATTTATTTTAGAATTTCATTTTTACTAATTTTACATGGAAATTCCACTTAAGAATTTAATTTGGTTTAATTAGTTAATTCATTCTGCTTAACATTTTAGCATTTTAATAATTTTTTAAGTGCCTCGCTTAATGGGTCAAAAGGCAAAATTATCAATTTTTTTAGGTTGCAAGTTTACTAGATATGAATCCATGAGAGGTTACTATTACATATAGGGTAATACCCCAAATAAAGATGTCTTAACATGATTATGAGCACTAATATCTGATGTGCAGATGAAATTGAGACATTCACTAATTTTTAGGCTTAATTTGTATTATTTAGTAGATATCAATCTAAATTCTGATTGGAAGTTAGTTATGGCCAAAATAGGGTATCTATAATTTGCCCCTATTTGGGAAGGCATTACAAGAAATAGGCATGGTAATGTCTTCTCAAAAAATTAAATAGTCATTAATGCCTAATGACCCATAAGGTGATGGATGAGCCCTAGGTGCCCCTTGAGGGAGTAGGAAAAAAAATAATTTTGGTGAAAGTTCCCTAAAAAAGAAGGAAATGATGCGACCTTAAGGTAAATGGTAAATACTAATTTTACCAAAGGCAGTTATAATCATTTTCATAGTGAGATGAAAATAATGATTTACTAAAAGGCGGTTATAATAATTATCATAATGAAAAATATCCTAGTAGGGCGAAGGTGATTATAATCATTATCACAATAAAAACATGCCCAAGTAGGGTCAAGAAATGATAATGATTTTCCCAAAGGTGGTTATAATCATTGGCATGATGGTTTTCCTCACTAGGGAAGATGGAAGTGTGATATAAGTCATCTTTTCCATAGTAGGGTAAATAAAAAAAGGGGGCCTACATATTGGAATCCATAATCATGGAGTAAGAGTAAGCTAGTAGAGAGGATAAGCATGAATTCAAGATACCTGCTAGGATATAGATACAGATCCTAACTATTAGGGAGTAAAATCCATTTGGGATTTGATTACTCTATATTTGGGTAATGTTTGGATAAGTTGGGAATTTATTAGGCATGAATAAGGATAAGTACTATGGCACCATTGTTTGTAAGATCCACCTAACTAACTTTTGTTGTATCATGTGACAGTATACACCATGATATAAAACACAATGATGTCCTAACTAAAATATGCATAAGGACTGACACCCAATCCAATAAAAAAGTGAAAACAATGCACTAATGATAAAAAACCATGATGAAAATGTTGACATATGAATATGGATGGACTTAATTATAATGTATAAGGAATCACCTAATGAGTGCATTCATACTAAGTCAAGGCACAACAAAGAAAGAAAATAAATAGGTAAACAAATAAGCAAAACAAAAAAACACCAATAAAAAAAACAAAGGAAGAATAAAACACCAATAAACATAAAGTGAACAAAACAATCAAAATAAAAGCACACAAACATAAATAATGGTTGATCACAATGTGAGTGTAAAAGAAATAAATTATTTGTGCATGTGTAATAGAGGTGTTACTTTTGAAAATAGGGTGACCTCTAAGCTAAACAAAAATTATGTAGGTGTAACAAAGTAGGAATAAAAGACACAAGGTTTTCCCTAGGTTATAGGGAAACACCAACACAAACAAGATGACAAACATTGACTCTAGGCTATAGGAGACAATGAAATAAACACATAAATTATGAGAATAGAAGAAAAGGGGTAGCCGATCTAACTCCAGATGCATGAGGCAAGTAGACACTACCTACATAGTTCCATGGATGTAAGATCTAACATGAATTTTAGTCCAAATGTAGTTCTCCTAGGATATGGGATAGAAGAAAATTGATGAGCTAGAAAACATGATTGACGTGTAGAGGAATATGTAAATAGTATCAAAAAATGGTGAGTGCATGAAAAAAATGGGATGATGTTCATAAATTTGAAATCATCAACAAAAATGAAGTGCAAAAGTACAAGAGTATGGTTTAGGTTAAAACCACCCTAAAAGGAAATAGACAAGTAGTCACACATGAATTGGGTTCATAATGCTTATGATGTCTAAGGCTAAAAGAGAGAATGAGCTTGTAAGATGGTGAGAGCATAAAATGAAAGTGATTATGAAATAACAAGAGCATTCAAATGGAAATGGCTCACAAAATGGTGAGAGCATAAGATAAAGTTTCTCATAAAATGGTGAGATAATTCAAACATAAATGGCTCATAAAATGGTGAGAGTGTAAGAAAATATAATTGGTCATCAGTGTATCAAATTCAAAACATAATTTTCACAATATGAGCTCTCAAAATGATGAGAGCATACAACAAAGGCAAATAAGGATGGGGAAACTAAATGACAAGTGGTTACTCGTGAGGTGGTTAGGAGTCCCAAGATCCTTGAGGTAAAGACGTGGTTGAAAAAGAAAAGGAAGGTGTGGCTAAGCTAACCTAAGATACCCATGTATCCAAGTGCTACCTACCTAGTTCGTACTAACCTCAATCTGATGTAGTTCTCCTAGAAATAGGAGAAAAAATACCAAGGTGGTTTAGAAATAAACTGAACAAATAAGATGGCCAATCTCTAAAATTTTGATGGATTTATATCTCCCATGGAAATTTTAAGTCAATTTTCATGATTTTAGGATTTCTAGGATTTCTAAGATCATTTACCATTATTTAGGGGTTTTCTAGGCATTTCAACATAAACAAGAATGATGCGATACCAAATAATACCACTCAAAAAATGATGAGATCATGGCTTAGGTTTCTCACAAAATAGTGAGAGCAATTTAAACTTAAATATGATCATAAAATGGATAGAGTGTTCAAAATTAAATTTCTTGTAAAATGGAGAGAGTGTTAAAAAGGGTGACTGAGTTAACCTCAATGTAAATCAAGCATTGCTGACATAGTTCCTAGAATGAGACCTCAAGTACTACTCTTGGATACTAATTTTTTAAAAATACTAAATAAACTATTAAAATTGCATTTGAATCACCTCGTTAAAGGTGCTCTAAGAACCGATGGATCAGAACCAAGGTCAAAAAGGGTGGGTTAGGAGGGTAAAATAACTTTGATAAATAAGGAAGTTATGGTAAGAATGGTATATGGTATAATACAAGGAAGGTGAAAAGATGACATGATGTAAATGATCCTCATAGATAATACCTCGAGTCTCTTAAGAGAAATAATGCTTGAGATGTATTATGTTCATGGGCTCATCAAGTTCATCTCCATCCAATATAGCGAGCCTATATGCTCAAGAGCCATAATTAGCAACAATGACATAAGGCCTATCCAATTAGGTTCAAATTTGCATTTATTATTTTTCTTAGCCATGGTGTTCTTATAGGTTTCTTTAAGGACAAGGTCACCAAGATTTAACTCTCTATGTTTGACCCATCAGTTATATTGACCATATAACCAATTCTAATATGCTTGAAGGCTACTTATAGTGGACATGCATTTTTCATCTAGTAACTCTAGCTTTTGCAGGCAAGCTACATTATAATCCTCATCATCCAAAATGTGTTTCAATGAGATGCATAAAGAAGGAAATTTATCTTCGATGGGAATAATGGCCTCAGTGCCATAGACTATGGAATATGGTGTGGTTCTTATTGGAGTATGGTAATTAGTATGATAAGCCTAGAGGGTGTAGAAGATCTGCATGTGCCAATTGTGGCCAACATCATTAATAATATTCTTAAGAATATTGATAATGGTCTTATTATATGCATTTTCTTAGCCATTATCTTATGGGTAATATGTGGTGGAATTTTTTTGGGTGATGTTGTACTCAACACAGAGTGGTTTAACATCCTTTTTCTTAAATAATCCACTATTATCAGATATAATGTTAGATGGGATACCATATGGGAAAATGAGATGGTTGAAAATGAATTTGGAAATATGTTTTCTATTCATGTGAGGGGTATAACTTCAACCAACTTAGTGAAATATGTGGTAGTGGTGAGGATGTGTTTATGGCCATCAGATGAGGTGGGGTTAATCTTCCCAATGAGATCGAGTCCCCATATTGAAAATGACCATGGTGTAAGCATTGGTTTGAGTGTTCTAGCTAGAGCATGAATCAAATTGGCATGCCTTTAACATTTGTCACATATTTTAACTTAAGCAAATGCATCTACTTCCATTATTATTTAATAGTAACCAGTATGTAAGAGATTTTTGGCAAGGATGGCCCCATTGGTGTGGGCTCCACATACTCATTCATGAACTTCCCTACATTATAATGTGGTTTTTATTAAATTCAAACAATAAAGCAAAGTTCCATCAAAGATTATGTAGTAAAGGGTTGGACCAAGTAGGGTATATCAAGATGTTTGGTGCATAAAGGATTTTTGTTGTTTAAATGAAAGGTCTGGTGGAAGAATGTGGTTATGAAGTTAGTTATATAGGTCTAAGTACCAAATATAAATAAAACCAATAATACCAAAGATCATTGTAGTGGTCAAAGGTTCATGAGTTGGTTATATAAGATGTTCAATGAGGAACTAATAGTATCTTGACTTGTTTGTGTTGTGGATCAAAGAACTAATGGTATACATAGAATCTATTTTCTTATTACTGGCTTGAGATATGTGTTCAAACTATATGTCGGTAATCTACTATTTGAGAATGTCCACTGTGGCCTTATATGGTACCAACTTATCATCTTTGGTCTAAAAGTGGTTTGTAACCTAATTAATGATTAGCTAAGATTCACCATAAGCCATAAGATGTTGAATGTTCCATTATACTACTTGATGAAATCCTATAATGAGTGATTTGTATTCAACCATGTTATTAGTACACAGAAAGCTGATACAAAATGATTTGGGAATGATATCCCCCTATGTTTTAATAAATAATAGGCCTACCCTTGATCTATGAGATCTGAATGACCCATCAAAATATATTTTCTATTGTTATTCCTTAGTAGGTGTTTCTATGATGGCCATGATGAACTCATTTGGAAATGCAAAAGTGAATTGTTCAATATCATAAAAGGGAGCTTCAACAAGCTGGTCTACAAGTACTTGTCCCTTTATGAAATTATAATTGACATACTTAATATCAAACTCACTCAGTAGCATGATAAATTTAGATATGTAGCCTTGTAAAGTTATCTTTGATAATAGATACTTGAGCAGATCTACTTTGGCAATGACTATGGTCTTCTTGTTAAACATGTAATGACATAGCTTCTAGGTTGTAAACACGATAACTAAACAAGCTTTTTCTATTGGTGTATAATTATGTTCATATGATAATAGTGTATGGCTTAGATATTACATGACATGTTCTTTCTCATTTTCATCATGTTGAGCTAGAAATACCCTAGGGCTTTGTTAGTGGCAGATATGTATAAAAAAAATGGACTCCCTAGCATTGGTGGTAATAGAGCAAGTGGATTGGAAAGATATCACTTCAAGTGATCAAAGTATTTTTGACATTATTAATCCCAAGTGAATGTAACATTTTTATTCAATAAGTGAGTGAAAGGATGGCATTTATCAACCAATTGTGAAATGAAGCATCTCTGGATTGTGACCTACAAATTAGGGAGCTACTTCAAATTGGAAGGTGGTGTCATCTTAGTAATGGCTTGTACTTTGGTAGGATCAACTTAAATGCCTCGATGAGAGACAATGAAGCCTAATAATTTACCTAAAGTGACATTAAAGATGCACTTCTTGGGATTAATTCAAAACTTATACTCATGAATCCTTTCAAATATCCTTTTTAGTATGGTTGGATGATTTGCATGGCTCTTTGATTTACTCAATATGTCATCAACATAATTTTCAACAATATCATGCATCATGTCATGAATTTTAATGGTAATATCTCTTTAGTCTGTGGCCCCATCATTCTTGAGGTCAACTGACATAACTTGATAGCTAAATGTTCCCTAAGGAGTGGTGAACATTATCTTGTATTAGTATTTTGGCACAATCTTGGCCTGGTAATATCCTAAAAAGCCATCCATGAGGGATATCATTTCATACCTGGTTATGGAGTCAACTATCATGTCAATATTTAATAGTGGAAAGTGATCCTTAGGGTAGTCTTTGTTGATATCTCTAAAATTAGTGCATATTTTGATCCCTTCTGGCTTTTTATTGATAGGTTAATGTTTGAGATGCACTCTAAATAGTCAATCAATTAGATGCATCTCACTTGCAAGATTTTTTCCAACTCTTTATTAATTAACACAAAAATACAAGGATGAATTTTATATAGTTTCTACTTCATAGGTTTGGCATCAGGATGCACAACAAGGTGGTGTATAACTAAGGTGGGGTCTAAAAATGGTATGTCTAAATAGGCCCATGCAAAAATGTCAATAAACTCCCTCAAAAGGGCTATAAAAACTTTACATTCCTCCTTAGTGAGGGATGCACCTAATTTGATCCACTTTAGGTCATTTGGAGTCCTAATGTTGACTTCTATAGTATCTTATAATAGGAGAGTTAAGCCATCTTACATAATAGTTGGCAAGGATGTAAATTGGCCTGTAATGGCAAAGTCCTCTAGTCAAACTGGTTCTTCAAGCTATCCCAAATAGGATGAATCTAAATCACCTAATAGTAGCAATGGTCATGTAACAAATGTTGTAGGATATTATCAAACAATTTGATCAAAGGCATTTTATTCCTCTATATTGAACTTAGACCCAAAAATAAGTTTGATGTTGGTGGTCTCCTAAGCTTCATTCAAGGAAAGGTGAACACCCCCATCTAGTGGCACCTAAAATAAGTTTTCACCAAAAGTCTGGCCTTTCTCTTTACTTTTACCCTAGTCCAAAAGTGCCTTAAAGAGGTTTTCACTTTGGGACCTCAATGTTTTTGGCTAAGGGTGTTCACTTGCTCTCTAAAATAGGCTGTAGGATCTAGTTTTATATAAAATCTTTATTTGTGGTCTCCCAATAAAACATTATCTCTTAGGATTAGAAAATCAAAAAAGACCTCATAATTTTCAAACTCATCTAAAGGTACCTTGGATTCTTGTTGGCCCTAGTCTAGAAGTTGAAAATGATAAAAGGGAAGTGTGGAATTTTAGATTATTGGCATAATGGTGAAAATAGTATATGGGTTAAATAGGTTGGTACTAGTAAGGTTTTTGTAAATGCTATGATCGGGCTCTACTTCAATGCCAACATAATCATCACTAGTCGTTGGTGTTAGAAAATGAATAAGATACGTGGGGTCAACCCCATGTGTTTTAAATATGAGACCATACGTTCTTTTTTATCTGGTCATAAAAATGGGATCAAGAGTACCTTGTTGATTTGTCCCTAGGCTTCCAACTTCATATTGTTGATTATCCATGATCCTATTAGGGATGGGATACTTTTCGCTTTGGTAGAAATCAACCAATTTGTAATTGTATAACCAAGAATCATCAGTAGCAAGTGGTCCTCTTCTTGGCTAGTGGCTAGTGTGAAAATGATAGGCACTAGGCTATGAAACTTGCCTTTTCCATTTTATCACCATTCCATGCAAGCTAACTTAGATTTGGACCTTCCATAGGATTTGGGGCTCTATGAAAGCTTAGCAATATGGAATGTGTCATGGTTAAAATACTCTCTTGGACCATTTTTTAAAATGGTAAAATAATTAGACATTTCTATAAGAGGTGTATGTGAAGATGAGGTAAGGATATTAGGGTCTATATAATTAGCCTCTGGTAATACAACAAGTATCTCTTTGTCTTTGTATTTCTTGGGTACTATGTCTAAGCTAAAATGGTAGTTGTAACTTTCATATTCAACCTCCAAGTGCTTGTAGTGTTCATATGGATGTAAATCTCCATGGATAGTTACCTCCATCCTTGAGTGAGGAAACTTGATACACTAGTGAAATGTTGAAGGAATTGCGTGGACTTCATGTATCCATGGTCTACAAAAAATCAAATTGTATTATAGGTCTAGATCTAACACATGTCAAAGTGTATCATGGGTCAAAGGCCCAATTATCATTGGTAAACATATGGTTCCCTATGATTCACACTCTTTATTATTGTAGGCCTTGATAGTAATAGTCTTCGAGTGAAGGTCGAGTATTGTATATCCCAAATACTTGATTAGCTCTAGAGACACAATATTTAGAGTTGATCCATTGTCTATGAGGACATGTTTGAATTTATTATATGTGATGACAACTTCAATGTATAATGAGTTATTATAGAGAGGGCCAAAGGATGACATATCACTTTAGTCGAAGTTCAACTCCTGGCCTTTGGATATGTGTCCAACCAAAGCTTGAAATTTGTTTGGGGTAATGTCATTTATAATTTAGAATTGGCTTAGGAGTTCTATAAGGATATTCTTGTGGATGGTATATGTGCACAACAAATCTAAAATAGATATTTGTGTAGATGTATTTTAGATTTGTTCCACAATGTCATACATCTTTTCCTTAATATTGGTGATTGTCTTACTCCTAGACAACATAGTGGGTTGGATTGGTTAATTGGTAGGAGGTTGTGGGCCCATGATGGTAATCTTAGACCATCAAGTTGTGATTACATAATATTGATTGGATACAAGACCATTATAACTAGAATATGATGGAGATGGGTTAGAGAGGATATTCTTGGTTTTTGGTGCACTTAGTTGTGGTCATGGGGCAGTGAAGAGTTATCAACATAAGGTCTAAAAATGGTAATCATTGGTTGCTATTGCACTTAGCTACAATCACAAGTCAAGGAAGGATTACTAGTATAGGAAGGTTGATTGGTATTATTAGGCAATGATTTTTGTCTATTGGTATTTGGTATACGATTGATGTTAATGGTAGAAACATGCCGACCCCCAATATGAACTACAACTTTATTATAGTCATGTGAAACTATGTGGTAAGTCTATTAGTTATTGAGGTCATTTTGGCCTTGGTTCTTTCCATTCAATTAATGTTTATATTTCTATTGCCAATATTATTATTATTGTTATGGTTGTTATTGATATTATTGTTGTTATTATGGATATTACTATGGCCTTAGTTGTTGATATTGTTGATTGGTATTGTTATGTTATGCAAAAAGATTTTAATAGATACCTAGATTTTGATTGGAAGTAGATGCTCTATTATCTAATTGAATTTACCCATTTTCCAACTTATTTTCAATAAGGTGCTTTAACTACACATAATGACATATATAATGTCTAAAAACATGATGGTATTCATATAACTCATGTTCTTTTTAGGAATATGGATATGGTATACCCTCAGGACAATGTTTTGGAATTGGCCAATTAATCATATTAGTCATGACTAGTCTATGAAACACTACTTCAATGGGCTCACCAAAGTTATTGAAGACTCTAGGAGTGGGTCTTCTTATTTTAGGATGGGTTTGTAAATGTGGTGGCTACAACATTTGAGGATCTAGTCTAGGTTGAGGCATAGGCTACACTTGTTGGATAGGTTGATGATTTGGAATAAGATGCATTTGTGGTATAGGTTGAGCAGATTGTGTTTGCACCATTTGGACATGGTGTGACTAAATTACCCCATTAAAAACAATATTATTGTTTAAGTTGTATGTTTTGGATTTTTCATAGTTATTAGCTTAAGGTAGTGCATATGATTGTGCTTGGACTGAGCTAAGGTTTTGAATTGGGCCTGAGTTTTAGTTTGGGCTCCAATTCTAGTTTGAGGAAGTCAACTTGATAATCTCTTTGTTAATAAGGGCCTTTTCAATCTACATGCCTTTCTCAATGATCTCCTTAAATGTGTGTACACACTAAAGCTCCAAGTGATAATATATTTCATTTTTCAAACTTTTGGTAAACACAACTGCTAATTGTTTATATGGTAAGTTATGGGTGAAGTGACTAACAAGTTCTCTCCATCTCTAAATAACTCACAAATCTCTTACTTACCTTTTGTTTGGATTGAATCAAATCTACTATGAAAATCTCATGCTTGATATTATAGGATAAATGTTTCACATACTTATCTAAAAGATCATCAAATTCATATATTGAATTTTTTGGTAACTTGAGAAACCATTCCAAATCCTATCCAACTAGACTCCTAGGAAAGAGTAGATAGATGCCACTGGATGAAAAGAAAAATTTAACTCTATTATATGCCCCTTAGGGTCTCCTTTACCCTTATACTTGTCAAATTTTGGTGTTTCATAACCTGGATGAAATGGTATCTAAAGATATTCTATGTTAAATGGGTATGAACACACGTCATCCAATTTGAATTTCTTGGTCTAATTTCTTGTCTAAATGGTAGTAATTACATCCATAAATTTTTGCATTGTTTCAACCAAGAAAATTGATGGTACATTTGGTCATGATTGTGTTTGGGTGGTTAAACATATATTACCTTGATTGGGGTATAATAGACGTATGGAATGTTGTGGAATATTAGTTTGATGTACCAATTGACTAGGAATATGTATCCACAAATTGGGATACAACTATTGATATTGCATATATTTTTGGTAAATATTATGGTTTGAATTTGTAATATGGCCTTGGGTCTAAGGGAATTGGGATTTTGATGGAAGGATATGGATTTGTGGGAGGTATTGTACCTATTGAGGTTGAGTAGGGACTTACTACCAACTAGTCAAACCTGGCTAAATAAAGGGAACTTGCTATTGATTAAGGCCCTATATTTGAATCCATGGCACTTATTGAGTAAAAGGAAAAGTTTGCCTAATAGGGTACTTATTGGACATTGGTACCTATTTATTGCACAAACACCTATTATGAACTATACTTTTTTTGAGTGTTTGAAATTTGTCATTAACCAATAGAAATACATTGTTGATTAAACAATGTTTACGATTGTATAGGTATATTGGTGTTTGACCATTGAGGTACATTTATCACTACTTGTTAAGATGGAACATTTTTTTCCACCTATTAAGGTGGCATAATGTTATAAATCTATTGTGGTGGTAAATTAGATTGTGCCTATTATCATGGAATATTATCCATTACCTATTGAGGTGGCATAACATTCATCACTTGTTGAGGCAAAACATTGGTTGGCATCTGATTACTTATCCCCTATTGTTGCATTCTTAAAGAAGCATCTGGTTGAGGATTGGGAGTAACTTACTATGGTTGTAAAGGAGGCATTACTTCCCCTTAATATTATAAACCACTCATGGTATTGACTAGAGGCTCTTGTTACAAATTATTTGTTGGTGCATTTAACTCACCTTGGATTGGAAGACACTTGCATGTTATCCGCTATATTTGGTTCTTTTTCTTGAGTAGGGTCCATAATTAGTTCCTTAATGAAAGGGATATTGAGCATGTCACCTGCTTAAGTAGATTGGGAAAATGGATCTACACCCAGATTAGCTTAACCTATTGAATCAACTAGCACTCTTATTGAAAGAGTTAGTTCTATAACTAGAGCATTCAATATAGCCATGTCATTAAAATTCTGAAGTAGATTTATATGTTTGATATACTTGTTATATTTTCACAAATTGGTCCTCCATGGGGCCCTTTCCTATTGAAAACATATTTGGATGTTGGTTTGTCATTGGTACAAATGCTTGAGGGTAACTAGTAGAGGCCTATTTTATAGTTGGCATATAAGGTACATTTTTAGGCACTCTAACTAGACTAGGTAAGTTCTCATGGGGGAATTCTTCTAGAAACTTGGCCACTACCTCCATAGCTCTGAATAATCCCCATCCTTGTTTTCAAGATAGTGATGATAAATCAAGTATGGGTCATAATTTAACAACATGGATATGTAGTAACATTGTTTTTGAACTCGTTTAGCGACATATGACACACTAGAAAGGTATTGGGATATTTGTTCTTATTCTTACCTTAGATAAGGAGGTGTATTAAATAGGTAGTTTGATAACATATCTTGAATTTATTTCACATATTGAGTAGTGTGAGAAGGATAGGGTTTCATATCAAAAACTACATCATATCCATATGGTTCTTGAACAAATGTATCATTCATGACCATGTTATCATAATCCAAATTTTACATGATTCCACTATGTGTGTAGTGAGGCATATCCAAATCCATGACTAATATTTTATAAATAAAAGGTCTAGAGTTCTCAAAAACTCTTAAAAATGTAGTCTAAATGGTAAATGGTCCAAATTTGGTATGTCTCAAGATTTGGTCTAAAAGGAAAACTTGGTCTAAACTTGGTCTAGGAATAAAGCTATTCTCTAAAATCATCAATGATAAAATTGGTCTAAAATGTCCTAAAAAATGTCTAATGTCTCACACATAGATGGTCAAAGGAAAGGTAAGTTGAATCCTAATTTTTAGCAAAGTGTTTCAAAAAAATCTAATCTAGGTAAAAAAAATAGAAAACTTTGTTGGGTCTTTTGGAATAAGGCACAAATCTAGGCTCAAAAGGTATGAATGAAATCTAAAAACTATGGTAAATTCTAGGTCTTTGGAAACAAGGCTTAAAGCTAGACTTGAAAATAACTAGGTCTAAAATGAAAGGTAAAATGATGGGTCTTTGGAAATAAGGCACAAAGCTATACTTGTAACAACTTGGTCAAAGTAAAAATGGCAAGGCAATTAATCTAACAATTTGAAACACTTAGACTCAAACTAGGCACATAGACTCAAACACAAACTTGACCATTGGTAAAAGACATTAGAATTTAGGCACATGCCTAAAACTAATTGGTAAAATCAATCTCAAGTAAAAAAACAATCATGAGGAGTAAAACATTTAAGCCCAAGTGATATACAAGACTCAAATGTAAACTAACCATGCTTAAGGTTGTACTTGAAAATAGAGTTTTGACCTTAGTTCTAAACAAAAAAATAGTCACAAGGCACATGGAAAAGACCACTTCCAAAAATATAGGCAAATGAGTCTTTAATTCAAACAAGGAATTATTCCAAGTTGAACAATTCAAAGGTAAGAGATAAACACCCAAGCCAAAATTAAGTGAGGCATAAGTATAAACTACTCAATGTTTGAATCTAAGCTTCATAATACAAATTTAGAAATTGGTTTAGAAAACTTGGGTTTTCAAATAGACAACGTTGTAGACCCAAATGGATGTCATAATGATAACAATCATAGACCAAAAGGCATAGGTGGTATTAAAATAGATTTATCACAAGACAAAGGTTTTGAAATAATACAAGCAGTGTAACAATGCTATCTCGTTCAAAAGGTATGAAAATGGTTTTCTTTTGAATCTCTAAGGCAAAAACTTGGGATAAAATGGGAAGCATAATGATGCCCCTTTCAAACAAGTGACACACATAAACAATTTTTTTTTTAAATGTCTTAGGCAAAACATGGTATCAAATAGACATAATAACACCTCTTTGTGCTAAAAGGGGTGTAAAAACATATGATTGGTTCATGGCTTGTTTTGATGTGTTTTTGACAAAAAAACAATTTTAAACTCAAAATAATGAAACTAAAATAAATAGACATAAAAACACCTAAGCATATCGTCTTATAACTAAAAGCTGACAAGGTTGCTTGTATTGTCAAATTTTGTCGATATACTCTTTAGATGAAATAATTTGTTAATATAATAAATTTAGAGCACATGAAAAATATTGTTTTTTAGACCTCGTCTTCTCTCAAGAATTTATACGGTGACATGGAACTTTAGACTACTCACCCTACATTTACAATATTTTTGTGACAAGTGGGGTTTGTCTAAAACTATAAGTTTCATGCGTTATAGATGGTCCCAAGTGTGGTTAAAACTATAGATGTAATCACATAATTTGGATCCACTCTAATTGGCTTGATGTAAAATGCTCTTGTCCTTTTTACAACCACTACATCCATTATATTACTTAATGTAGTGTGATGTCCAAATTAGGCTATTGTGTTGAGGTAGATATCACTAAAAATGCTAGTTTAAATTCTCAAAATAACATCCTAGTGAGTCAACCTCAATTTACATACCCTATCATGGAGTGGGGTTGAAATAATTTCGGGATATGAAATCCTAGGTTAAAGCTTCCCTAAATAGCTTATGGGGAGTGGTGAAATCCTACCCACAAGCCAAGTGCATAAAAGAGATAAATGGAACTAGAAGGACTTTAAGTGTCATTTTTTGAATCAACCAAGTTATTTGAACTTGGTGAGATCATAGATGACATTCCTTCTAGGCTTAAACAAAGCAACAAGGTAATGAATGAAATTCGTTTGGTCATCTGAGTTTCCTAAAGGGGACAGGGGAGAGCATATGCACAAAGTCCAATTTTTAAGAAAACAAAACAAACCAAAATAATAAACAAAAAGAAAGCTCTTGAGATCACTTAGTCTAAGATTTTTATTATTTTTAAATCACTAAACAAGATTTGAAATAAAATTTATCCCCTTTCAAACTTTAAAAAATAAAAGCAAAGATGTTACATGATTTTTATGAACCAAATATAAGTGTGAATGAAATTTTGAAGTGATAAAAACCTCTTTTATTGGCCTTGGGTCCTAAAAAATTAGTTATGGGATTTAATTTTTTTCTTTAAACCAAGGTGATATCCCTACAAATTAGCTCAGTAAAAATAAAAAATCAAATCTCTGGAATGATTTTGCAGTTATACAATAAACTGTGAATTGAGAAATTATGCAAACATATAAAAATATAGAAAACCAGGGAATGAAAAATTTATAGTGGATCATTTCCCTATTTTATAATGATTTTACAACCCTATTCAACAATTTCACAATCAGGTGAATGATTTCACAACTCAGGTTTGCAATTTTGTAACTATGGCAAGCAATTTTATAACTCAAGCAAACAATTTCGCAACTTAGACAAATGATTTCACAACTCTATGATTTTGTAACTCAGGTCTACAATTTTGCAAATAAGACTTGAAAATTTTCAAATATCTCAAACCTTTAAGAAAAACATCAAAATAGTTAAATGATTTCATGATTTGAGTGCAACATTTCACTAGTGTCCCAAACTCACAAATAATCCATAAAATTATGAAAAAACATAAAATAAACAACAATTTCACAATTTAAATGGATGATTTTTTAATTAAAACAACATTTTTGTAATTAAAATCTATGATTTCATAATTAAAATCTATGAATTCATAGTTGTAAAACAATTTCACTATTAGCTCAAAAGGAAATCAAAATACTTGTTTTTTTGTAGGATGAATTCACAATTTGTTAAACGATTTTATTGTTTTTGGATATGATTTCATAATTACGTAGAGATGAGTCCAAACTAGAGTGATTTTGTGATTTTTAGATATAATTTCATAGATTTGATCAATGATTGTATGGTTTACCTTGTTAAATTCATAGTTATGCAATCACAGATTTGTAAATCCACAGTCACAGGCAAAAGACAGAAAAGTTAGTTAAAAATAAAAAAATTTATGCTCTAGAATGAAATATTCTTGGGTCCCAAAAGTTCCCAAGCTATTTCATTTATGTTTTTGAGGTACATGGTCCCACCAAGCATGCCATTATGTGATTAATAGAAATCCAAGAGGGGAGATTAGTATAGTGTTAGTATGAAATAAAATCAAACAAATACACTAATAAAAGATTACACCTCTAGCCTAGACACTCAAAGAGCTAGTGAACAGTACAAGTAACTAATAAATTAAATCAAAACAATAAAGTTTACCTTTCATAAGATCAAATATTGTATGTTGGAAATGAATTGTTGTAATCGATTGTATGATCAATAATTCTTTGGCAGTTATACTCTTTACACAACCTCTCCTTGTCACCTTGGTAATGTTGAGTTTATATTTGGTTTTGACTTGGATTGGCTTAGCAAATAGGCATGATAACACTATAAAAATGGGCTCCTTGAAGGTAATTTTGTATGATAACTTTACACTAAGAAATCTTATTTATCAATGGGTGAGGTCTTGTATTTATAGCCTCGAAAACTAACTCTAACCCAAGTGTAGCTAGGTTAGAGTTAATTGTAGTTGAGTTTAAACTAAGCCTAGTTGAGTTAAGGAAGGGACATGTAATTAATATTTGGGATAAATATCCCATTTATTAAGCATGTCTCTCCATTTTTAAATTTATGGCATTTAGGGAGATATTTTCAATTCTTTGACTTTGAGGATGATGACATCATCATGACCTCATTTTTATTAGAATTTTTTTTTGTAAAATTAATTTTTAATAATTACACATGGAAATTCCACTTAAGCATTTAATTTGGTTTGATTAGTTAATTAATTATGATTAGCACTTTAACACTTTAAGAATTGTTTAAGTATCATGCTTAATGGTTCCAAATCCCAAATTATTAATTTGTTAGGTCGCAAGTTGACTAAAGATGAATCTGTGAGAGGTTACTATTAGATACAAGGTAATACACCAAATAAGGATGTTTCAACATGATTTTGAGCACTAATGTCTGATTTGCAGGTGAAATTGGGATATTCAATGATTCCTAGGTTTAATTTTCATTATTTGGTGGAAATCAATATGAAATCTAGTTAAAATCCAGTTGTGGTCAAAATGGGGTGTTTATAAAATCACTACTTGTAAAATTTTATACTTCTCATAATGATGGAGAAATAATTACACATTTTCTCTCGCAACCAAATATCACTTTAAGGACCAAAATTTGGTCAGTAGAATGCATAATTTTGACTCATATGCCGAATCGATGAACTATCTTCACAAACATGGATAAATGGGCATATAAATTCAAGAATGGCATTTTTACACTCTCTTTTAGACCCTAAATTTAAAACTTTTGGGTGATGAAATACATCCATGAAGAGCATATTATTGATCTAAAGGTAAAAAAAGAATGAACTTTCGCTAGGCATTGTAGGTGAATTGTAAGGGATATAGACAAACCATTAGCTCCTAAAATTTCATGAAGGAGTCTTATAGCCACTTGTATGAGGATTATATTATTCTTGAGATGATGAAGAAATGAATACACTTTTTCTCTTGTATCCAAATCTCACTTAGGGACCAGACATTTTTTAGGATAACACATATCTTTTAACTTGAATGCCCAATCAACAAACTACCCATGAAAACATATAGATGGATGTATAAATACAACAGTGTAATTTTTTTACCCTTTATTAGGCCTCAGAGTTGGAATTTTTAGGTAGTCAAATGCAACCTTGAATAGAATCTTCTCGTTGTTAAGTGGAAAATGGAATGAAATTTGGTTAGGCTTTATAGGCAAGATATGATGGGTGACTATGAATTTTTAGATCATAAATTTTCATGTGTGAGTGTTATAATCACCCATTATAGGATTATCTACCCATCATAATGACATATAAATGGTGATAGTTTTTTCTCACAGCTAAATCTCTATTTTGGGATAAAAAGGTTGTCAATATAACAAATATCTTTTGATTCACATGATTAATCAACAAACCATCTTTACATACATGTATATATGGGTGTATAAACACAATAATATCCTCCATTTTATCTCCTTTAGTCTATATATTTTAAGATTTTAGGTGATCGAATCCATCTCCAAAAAGAATCTTCACATTCTTAAAGGGAAAAAAGAAATAAATTTTGGGCAGTCATTATTGGTAAATCATTAGGGGTAGAGGCAAACCGTCGGCTCCTAAAATTTGAAGAGAGAATCATGTAAAAAACCTCTATAGTATTATCTTCCACTCATAATTATGGAGAAATGATGACATGTTTTATCTTGTATCCAAATCTCTTTGTAGAGCTTAAAAATTGGTCAAGACAATGCATAACTTTAGACTTGTGCTCCCAATCAAAGAATTTTACTTGTAGAAACATATATATTGTGTATAAATACAAGAATGGAATTGCTATATTATTTTTAATTCCCAAAAATTAAAATTTTTAGGTTATCAGATGCATCCTCGAAGAGAATTTTCTCATTCTTAAAGGGAAAAATGGAATGAACTTTGTACAACTATTACAAAAAAATAATGAGGGGTCAACACAAGCTGTCATCTCTTATAGTTTCAAAATATAGTAATATAAGCACCCTTTTATTATTATGTAAAAAATTAATGACCTATAAATAATATGTTTTCTCTCACAGCCAAATATCTCTTTAGGGACTAAAATTTGGTTAGTAGAACACACAACTTTTGACTTGCATGCCCAATCGATGAACCATCTTCATAGACATGTATAGATAGGAATTTTAACATAGGAATGAAATTATTACACCCTATATTTACCCCCAAATTTTAAACTTACAGGTGTCTTGACATATTCTTAAAAATAATATTCATGTTCTTTTGGGGAAAAAATAGAATGAACTTTGTGCAACCATTATAGGTAAATTTGGAAGGGTATAAATGAAACATCAACTCTTATAATATCATGAAATATTAATTTGAGCATTATATGTACTATTATCTTATACTTACGATGATGGATAAATGATGACACATTTTTTCTTGCATCCAAATATCTATTTATGGACTTAAAGTTGGTTAGTAGAATGTGAAAATTTTGATATATATACCCAATCAATAAATCATATTTGAAAACATGTCCATATGGATATATAAATTTAGGAATAGCCTTTTTACACCCTTCATCAGCCCTTAGATTCAAAAATTAAAGGTGGTCAGATGTATCTCTAAAGAAAATCTTCATGTTTTTACAGGAAAAAATGGAATGAACTTTAGGCAATCATTACATACAAACCATTAGGGGTAGAGATGAACTATTAGATCCTATAGTTGAATGAGAGAGTCATACGAATACCCCAAACTTATTCTCTTCCACTCATGACTATGGAGAAATGGAAACAATTTTTATCTCGTAGCCAAATCTCTCTTTAGGGACTAAAAGTTCATTAGTAGAATGCATAACTTTTGACTCGTGTGCCCAATCCAAGAACCATATTTGTGGACACATCAATATGGGAATATAAACATAAGAATGGCCTTATTATGTGATCCTTTAACCCCCATAACCAAAACTTGTATGTTGCCAAGTTCATTTTAAACTAGAATTTTCTTATTTAAAGGGGAAAAATGGAGCAAACTTTGTATAACCATTGCAAATGAACCATGAGGGGCAGAGATGAACCGCTAGATCTTATAGTTGAATGAGAGAGTTTTATGAATTCTCCATAAAATATTATGTTTTGATTACAATGAAGAAGAAACTTATCTACTCAAAATTCATTATTTTTTAAGCTTATCTTTGTTTCAAGAAGATAATCTTCTCTACTCATGACACCAACCACATGAAGGTGGAAGCTCATATGGTACCAATAAATTAAATTAAATATGCTATTAAATATTTAAAACAAAAAATAATTTAAAATTAAAATACGCTAAATAAAATAATCCAATTTTAATAATTCAAAATTTGACTTGCATTTAATACCAACCTTACCAAGTCAATCCAACTACCTTAAGGATCAACTCTATTTTTAAGTGTTTCAAGAATTGTTTCATGCTTAATTCATGAAGTTTCCACAAAATTTTATTGTGAGACTTTCCATGGAATTTGATAAATTGAATATTTTTAGTGATAACCAAATTTGAATAAAGAAGTATCACCATATTCATCTAAAATTCCTCAAATAACCATTGATTTACTTTTATTTATAGAAGTATCTATGAAGACAAGTTCTTGTAAAAACAACAAATTCAGTGGGATAAACTAGGTATTCTCCATCCGTAATAATTATGGTTAATTTTTTTGCCTCTAAAAAAAGGATAAATGTTAATTTATTCCCTCATCATTGTACTCAAGTGTAATTAGTATATAAACATGTTTTGTATTTAAAGTGTAATCAATTTTTAAGGACATGTAAGAAAAAAGAAAAATATATCACTAATGTTTAAGGCTACATTTACATTAAAAATAAATTGTACCTATTTTCACAAGATTTGAGATGTGGTCAGAGTTAATTATTGATGCCATTTCAAGATCCTATAGTGGTTGGAATGATTGGCTAATCTCCATAGGACTTGGGGATATAAAATACCATTTGTCAACCCATTATTTTGACTCAAATTCATTCCAATCAAAATCCATATAGCCCAAACAAATGCATGTTATATCCTTAGTACAAATAGTCCATGAACTAGAATTTAAGATTTAGATTGAGTGGAAATCACTCAATCTAGGTATTGTATGACAATATTTATATATTTCCTTATTTTATTCTTCCATTAACTAAAATAATATTCACACATGAGAATATTTATTTGATCCATGATAAAATGTTTCATTACACCAAGTCACAATACTTGTAGAATAAATCAAATCAACATGATCCTTGTGCTTCTCTTGGTATTTTTTAAGGGCTCTTTATACACATGCACATGCACCATCATGTTCTCCTTTTCCATGCCCAACCTCAAAAAAGTCAAAAAAATTTGTAACCCACTCTTTGTATGCATCTTGATTAACCAGTCAAACATTTGAGAATTATTAAATTGTCCTGCACTATTTTTTGACCAAATGTAGTGTGTATTGAACATTATTTCTCTTGCATTCATATTTATATAAAAATCTCAAAACAACCTTAAACAAACTTTAAAGAATGTGATCTATCATCACTCATATAAAAGTGGTACTCCCTCAAAATATTTCTGTTGTCCTCTATGCTATTAGGTGTACATCGATGTAATATGCATGAGAATTCCAACTTTAGTTTAATTATAGTATTATTAATAAACCTCAATATGTGGTTATAGTGTGTAGTTTTCAACAAAATCCACAAATGAAAAAATGGTCCCAAGTGGAATTTGTCCTTGAAAAACTTGAATTGATTATCTAAGCATTTTAATTGGTGTGTTTGTCTTGAATATTAGTAGATAATATTATTCTTAATTCAAACATGAATTTAGATACATATACTTGGTCTGTAACCAACTCATATCATTATGACTCTTTTTCATCTTTTAATACATACTTCATAGATTTGTACTTATTAAAATTAACTAGTTTCTTTCCGAATTCATGTGAACTTTCTTCGTGTATATAACTAGTCAGATGTAATAAATCAACAAAAGTGTTACATATTCAATCCAAAAAAAAATTATAAAATAAAAACTGTCCCTCATGATTTGACACAAAAGACTTCGGATTAACTCTCTTGACATTTTAGGTGGAGAAGCCACCATACATTCCTGCATAATCTTGTCATTATGTAAAGTATAACATATATGAAGAAATAAATCAAAATTCCTAGAAAATTTAACATCAATCCTGCAACATCATATGGTTCATGTTTGATTTATTTTAATGTAGAAAGACTTGCACATCTCAAATGATCTTTGGCTAGTTATCAATTTCTCTTTAGAATTTTCAATAAACTTTTTATAAAATTATGTTTGGGTCATGTCAAAGAAATGTTTTGCATATGGCTCCTGATTTTTTGAACCTTTTATTATTTTAAAAACTTATTTTATATTAGGTGAGACCCTTGTGTTATCATTCTAAAAAAACAATCAAATGTATTATTCTTTCAACTAATATCTCAAATTTTCATGGCAGTCTACCATGAAATGCCCAATAAATTGTGAGTAAAGAGTCATCGAGTCCTGTTCTTATTTTTCTATCTTTAATTAGACTTTTCCTATTTAATTTTAGGGTTATACCTATTTGAATAATAAATCAAACTCTAGATGTTGACTTACTCACTATAGACTCTGTTATTACTTTTCTTTCCACATTAATATTTTTTTTTCAAGTTTTATTACCTATTGCATTAAATGAATTAGTTAGATTTTTTAATATTACATTTTTATTCCCTTTAGATTTCTTGATCTTAACCCTAAATTTTGCATCATAAGGTATATTTTTTGCATTTTCATCAATCAAAAAAATAGATGACATCATTTTGTAAGGGTGTTTTACTCAAAGCATAATAAACATGGTGTTTAACTATTCTTATTGACATTTTACCTTGCATAGGTTTTAAAATATTTTCATTTATTTCAATAAAATACCTTGGTATTTGTTAGATTATCCTTGGAGACGTGGGTGTAGGAGCTACATTATTTATTAAATTGAATGGTGTTGGTACTTAAACCATAGAAAAAAATATTTAAGTGTTTGTTAACGTTGGAATCTACAGGGGAAGTAAATTGCTCTACATTAAGAGAGATATGGATTGGGCTCATTACATGATGTTAATTATCATCATGCTAAATAAAATAATTATGGATAGATGTTTCATTATATTGTGTTTTTCCATGTATTTAATCACTTAGTACAAATTCATTAGCTACATGTTCTACATATTAAGTTTCATAATTCAACAAAGATTAATTAACTCTTATCTCATGTGAAGGTGTATCTAAATTAAATTTCATAAAATTGAGCATGTTATTTTTAATTGAAATATTACTTGGTGTAGAAGAAGCACCTTCACCTTCTCCATAAGCTCTTATGGATGCTCTCCTATATGTTTGTCTTTTTCTTTCTTTTTCTCTCTTGACTTCAATTTTTTCATTTATTAGCTCCTTAATCAATCTTTTACAGTGACTGACCAACCCCATGATCTATGTTTACGATTTAATGTCTTATTAGGATACAAATTTAACAAAAATTGATGAGTTTATAATAATTGAGATAATGTAAATGAATAATTTTCAAACTCTCATCTATAAAAACTAGTTCAAATTTTGTAAAATGCAAAGTGCTAGAGTGGAACTCATGCACATGAGAGTTTTTAAATAAGTTTTAAGGAACTAAAAATGGCATACACAATTTAAGTAGCATTTAATCCATTCTAAGTGGTCGTTAAACATAGATTTATACACTTATTGCATTTTTTCACTTTTATAAGGGTGTACACCCTTTATAATTGAATTTTTTTCACTTATAAAAGGACATACATCATATTTAATAATATTATAGTTTTCATCCAAAATTGCATTAATTTTAGGCTTGAGTTTTAATAAATTTATAAGTATTTCTACCCTCATGAACATGTTTAAGTAAGTAGATTTATTTATTTAAAAAAATATATGAGTTTGTAGAGGGGAGAACATATTTTTTGAATATATATGTTTTTCAATGTTAAAGTATTGTTTGCAATTATTACTTAATTGATAGACAACATACCTCATTGTTCTTAATACATATATTGTTACAAAAATATTTATAATTTTTTGATCATTAATTAAAAGTTTATAAAACTTATATATCAACAATCTACATATCATTAACTATGTCTTAAAAACATTATTTTCATGCGATTAAGGTCATAAAGTTATGTTTGTACACGTGCAGTTTCAATTTTTCAATTTTATTGAATTATATATTTTTAAAAATGTGTATATTAAAAATTAAGATAAAATATAGAAAACAATAATCAGTATTTATTTTGTCCATATATGAAATTTCATATAAATATTCATTCCTTTACTCTAAAAAAGTATGTCCATACACATGTAGTTTACTTATTGTTCACAAAAAAGTACTATGCCATTGCCATAAATGCATCAATTTTGCATGTTTTTATCATATGGGTATTTTGTTTATATATATATATATATATATATATATATATATATATATATATATATATATATATATATATATATATATATATATATATATATATATATATATATATATATATAGACACTAAGAATTTACACTATTATATTATTATGAATATGTGTATTACCACTTACCCATCCATTTTTACATTAATTAATTTAGTTTTACCTATTACTATCTTACTTCACGTAACTAGTCTTAATAATTACTTTTAACCTAGGTAACTAATTTTAACTACTTAACTTTCCATAAATCTAGTAAAATATCCCCAAACATATTATAAGTAAGTTTTTTTTAACCTCTTGACAACCTATCACTATTAAAACTTCATTTAAAACATCCTAGGACTAAGTTTAACCTCATAGATTAGATTTGTTTGAACGAACTTGGCAAACTTAAACTAGATCAACACTGATCCCCATGATCATCATCAATCCTATTGGGATCACCATCAATTTAAATGTAAACCATCCTTGATCATAAGGATCTCAAATTTGTATAATAGAATGCTAGAGAAATTGTCCTAAAATACCTGCATAAGAATGGCATACCTATCTCAGTCCATCCCCACTCATTCAAAGATTAAGAATATCCCCATCAACATGATAATTCTTTTTAATATTGGAATTATTTTAAAGGTAAGTATATTACTTGTTTGAATATATTCTGATTCCTATATTATTTGATTACATTCTATTTATTGACTTTAGTTTGGTTAGATTATCCTTAACTATCCCTAAAGCCATTTCAAATCCTTTAAATCCCACATTTAGGCCCCATCTTGAGCTTTCTTTCTCCAATCTCAAGATCAATGGTGATTCCTCACATGAATCATCCTTGATTAACATAATCATTAGTGATTTTTAAATAATCGACATTAGTCCCTATGTCCTTACGTTCTATTTTTAATTTGAAGATAATTTAACAATGAAAATTACTTTTAAGTTGTTTATGGTCTTGAAATCATTAATCTCTATTTGTATATGATGTTACCAGGAGTTATACGTGATGTGATGTCCATATATGATTTGACCATAGTCCCTCACCTACTCTTCATAGATTAGAGTGATATTTTCTTTGAGCTAGGACTTTGTGTAATTGTGTTTGCCCCTACTTTAGAAGTAATCATTGAATAATTAGAAGTAATACAGGCACAAGAAGATTAGCTATAGCTTATTAAAATGAACACTTTGGTAAAATCCATGAAATATATTAATCTATTTCATTTCAATATCACATCTATATTATCATATGCTTTGTTATAATTTATATTATTACATTTTCCACTTAATTATTTCATACAATGGGTTGACATCCTCTTAAGGAAGTGTACCACTTCCTGGATTTGGTCTAACATCAGGCAGTCCACTTATATATTCTATTAATCAATCTTTTTCAAGTTATCTCTTATGTACTAGTAATCCTTTCTAGACAAAAAGGAGTTCCCACTTTGATGGATCAATGATGTGCAACCTTCATCACAGTTAAAACCTTGTCACAATTTCTATTTTTAGTAAGTTTATTTATTAAGAAAAATAAACAAAAATATACATAAACATTCTAGCACACCCAGTGTGAATCTTGGATCTCATGATTATTATTGTGTTTCATTATGAAATAATTTTTTGGTTGCCTTTTATTGATTGTGTGTTTGCATTCAAAAAATATAAAATACAAAATTATTGCTTTCCTTTTTAATGTTTAAAAAAGAATTGCAGTCATCCTCTTGCTTGTTTAGATAATCCACATAGATTAATTTAGGTAGATTAATATATTGTGATAGTCACACTCTCTCACACAAACCAAACCATAGTAATCTTAAAAATAAGCATCAAAACATTTCTTACCTAGGTGGACCTACTTGGATTTTATCACCAAGGGGAAAACTGACTCAGTATATCAGTTGAGTATAAAATTTTTGGCAAAGAAGTATAAAGGATAAACACTCAACACCCTTATCTATACGGTGTGTGAAATGAGGGGGTAGGCCCTAAACCAAGCCACATAATTCCTTCCAACATGGAATCAAGCCTCAACATACCTTTACATATATAAAGGTTCATAGCCTTTAAACAAAACCTAAAACCAACATTAGACTGACATTTATTTATACCTTAGTTAACCCATCTCCCCACCACATTCTAAATTTTGTTTCTTAAAAATTAAAAAAATTTAAGTAAATTTAATAGTGTGTGTTTTCTTTCACTAAAATAAGATGAAAAAAATTATGCATCTTTGCATTTCATTATTTGTTTCTTTTTTAGTGCTACATGGTTGTAATGTGATAATAGTCACTAAAATGAACCAAATCTCATACCTCATCCTCATCCATAGAGAACATACCAAGTCATCCTACCTCTCTTGAATCCATGAGAGAAGGAATTCCCCAATTTTATACGTATGGAGACCTAGAATTTGCTAGTATATTAGATACTAATCCAGTTTCCCTCAACCATTAGCATAGTACTCAAGCCATATGAATTCCTATTTCCCCTTAAATCCAATATTCTCATTATTTATATGGCATGCCCCCAAAGGGACCCAAAGTTCTTTCTGAGGTCATGGTTTCCTCTTCCACCAATCCACCTCTAGTGGGTTCTAATACCAATGTAATGCAACCCTTAGATAATTAACCACCATTAGTATCTAGTAACCCTTCTCTGACTATTACCCAAACCCAAAATCTTACTACAACCCAACTTTTGATTACTCTACCACCCACTAATTCACTCCAAAATTTAGTAGTCTCAATCCCTGTGACTCTCCCACATATCTAAACAAACATAACTTTGAATCCTCAAACCCAACCCTTACAACTTACACAATAGGTTCCTGCAAGTTAGCTTTTTTAGCAATATGTCTCCTTGACCACTCAATACCTAGCTCCTTCATAATCCCTTGTGACCACTCACCTTCACTTATCCCTACAACAAAACATACCCTTTCAAATCCCATAGTATGTGGATACATCTCAACCTATCATGACCCCTTTTATTGGTTATCCCCTTTCAAAACCATTTTCTAATCCATTCCATACCTATCAACATTTATAATAAAGTGTCTTAGGGGGTATGACTTAGTATAATATCCAACCTAACCTCATGGACATCCTTATGATTAGGATGGCAAATCTAGAGGCTTCTACCTCTAAGTAGAAAAATATGCTCATGTATGAGAAAATTTTCAATGAACCTATCAATCTTGCCATCCTAATTAAGCCATATCCCTCATAGTGGGATCTTTATAAATTTATGAAATTTCAAAATAAGGAAGATACCCAACAACACATTAGGCATTTAGACATGCTTATTACCTTATAGCACATGGTGACACTCTCATTTTAAGGACATTTCCCATGTCATTGGCAGGACTAGCCTTATATTGGTAAAAATCCATCTCTTAGTAGTCCTTATTTTGTTTTGGGCAATTGGATCAAATTTTCTTAAAACACTTCTCCATTAATATTTTAAAGAAAGTAACCATAACCGACTTGTATGCCATTAGAAAATTTGATGATGAGTCTATTGCAAAATTTGTAGCTAGGTGGCAATGCCTTATAAATCAACTAGCCTTATTTATTCCTCAACCTAAATTAATCAAGTTATTTACAAGATCATGTGCTAAGCATGTTTTGTCAACACTACAAGTATAGTCATTTAAAACTTTAGATGAAACCTTTACCATGGCCCATAAACTAGAAGTTCAAGCCTTAGAGGAAGGAAAAGTTAAGTTATGTAATAATAACTTCAAACCCGACCCCTCTAAAGGGACCAACAATTCTAAAACTCAAGGAACAACAAATGTTATTATGTTAAAATCAACACCTCCACAAATAATGAGCCAATCTAAATGTTCTACTCATAAACATAACCACAAAAACCCTTAACATGATTTATCCCTCGATAATACACACCCTTCTAATATGCTTCCATTTTAGAAAAAATCTTAAAAGATTCAATTATCAAGCTTCCTCTGGTCAGACCCCTTGATGATTCTTACCCCAAACCTAGTTGGTACAATGAAATTGATTTTTGTACTTATCATTGTGTACTTGGTTATAGGGTAAATAAGTGTTGGTATTTTAAAGGTTTGGGTCAAAACTTTATCGACTAAGGGAATTATAATTAGATAATCCTAATGCTCTTCCCAATCAATCCATCGATATCTTTAGGAAACTATTCCCAAACCATCCTTCTACATAAAATTTAGTATAAGCAAACATAGGAAGCACCTCGGTCATGAAACCCATGTACTAAATACAATCTATGATCAATTTTTACCTAAATAAGTTGGTAATGATTTCAAATCATCTTCTAAAACAACAAGGACCCTAGATATCCTTATAGGAGATATTTTTAAACCATCTAAATTGTCCAAATTTATTCCTAATATCCACTCAAGTTTTCTTGATCTCATTATTTGGGATCCTCTTGAAAAAATGGTACCTAAGATTATTCAATGAAACCAATAAAAAATAAAGGATGAAAAACTATCAAGGGGAATAATTGTTTAAATATCCCATAAAATACACAGTTACTCCTTTAGTCATTACATAACATTTATGTAGCATGCTCACTCCCTCTAGTACATTCCCCCTTGAGATGTTTGTTGCATTGCATCAACTAGTTCCAAAACCAACTTCCCTTATAGCTCAGGCCAACCCAAATTATGTAAAAGGGTAAAATAGGGAAAGTGTTTCAATAAGTGGAGATAAATTCCTTGGGATGCCAAGAGGTAAATCCTTACAACATCCACTGATAATAATTGAGATCCCTAAAGAGGATATACCTACTAATTCAGACCATGATCAAAAAGGTAAAATGGTTATGCCACCAACTTGAACTAAAATATCCATATTAGGACCTTATCCTTCAGTAAGGCTAAAAATCACCATTATGGAATCCTCCTTTAAGAAACATACACTAGTATAAAAGGATCTTCCCATAATAATAATGCCAATACACAATCCTCAAATCCTTATTACCCTCAAAATCTTGATATAAGGTCTTATTCCAAACATAAAGTACCCTCTATTAGAAATATTTGAATGATCAATGTAAGAAATCAAGACACAAAAGCGAATGTAACCCCTATGGAAATACCTCAAAAGGTGGAAAAACCTAAACAAGATCCATTATGGGGGTCTTATTCCATGATTCTTGATATACTCCTTTAAACCTCCCTTATCACACTACAACCTATAAATCATGTTAAACCACATACTCAAAAATTGGCATGGCGTCGGGAAAATAAGAAATGCACTCACCATCAAATATTGGGTCATGATACCAAAAATTGTAATGCTCTCAAAGCTATAATATGATATTTATTAATAGAAGATGATATTTTATAGGAACAATTTGGTCTTGATTATACTCATAATCAACTTAATAGAGTTGTAACCACCTCTAGAACTAGTACACTACAAAGAAGGTCAGAATAAAATTAAAAAAAGGAAGATAGAACATATGATGAAACTTAGTAACAACCCCTCTTAGACCCTATAGACTTAGATGATTCTAAAAACACAACAAAGAAACCATTGTTTCAAATAAATACAATACACATAGTCACTCAATCCTAGACACAAGGTCATAAAACCCAAAATCCTAACAAAAACAAGGTGTTTATTACAAAAACCCATACTTATGTTATAGAAAATATCCTACATCACTTGTCTTAAAACCCAAATTTTCTATTTTAGGGAAAGCGCAAAATAAAAATCCCTTAGAGTTGATACATAAATTGATTTTGAAATAACTCTACCAACTTCCCATCAAAATGTATTTATATGAACTTATTTAAAATTCTCTACAACATCACAAAGCTATAATAAAGGCCTTGTAGGCCACCCAAGTATAATCAGATAAACCTAAACCTCTATCAACCTTCATTAGATCCTTACAAAAGTCATTGTCTATCACATTTCATCATTCTAAAATATCCCCATTACAACCCAAAGACTCAGACCCAACATTATGTATCACTTATAAAGTTAATCAAACATAGATCAGAAGAATTATGATTGATAATGGAACCAATATAAATATTATCTCCTCACATGCTTTTAGGTAACTCCAGTTACTAGAAACTATTGCAGCTCAATGTCCAGCCATCCTAAGAGCCTTTAATGACATTATTTCCCCCACATTTGGTATAGTCATCCTCCCCATACAAGTAGGTATACCTACTCTCCCAAAGATATTTTACATGATAGAGGGAGAATTTAAATATAAAATCCTACTAGGATATCCTTATATACACACTATGAATCATGTCCCTCTACTTTACATGATGCCTTAAATATGAACATGAAGATAAGATCTATGTCATCCTAGTAGACCCATATCTATTTAAGATGTACAAGTTGAATTATCAACCTAATGATTCCTTGATCCCCATAAGTAACTCAAACCTATTATTTTTGGGGGAAAATCAGCTAGTTATATAATACCCTCATCCTGTATCCCTAATGAAAATTCCCTTGACTTGGCATTCTAACATTTCTCTTTAGGGGAGTATCAATTGTTAACTCTTAACACCTTATCAACCCCTCAGGAATATGGATGACCTAACCAATAGTGTACTTATGAACACAACCTAGGAGATATTATCCCCTTTTACCTCCAAACACACTTAATCTATCAAGGAATCGATCAGACCCATTTATACATGGAAAGTTTAACACATACCAAACCATTCTCATCTAAATTTTCCTTCCTTGACAAATCACACTTTATACAAACCTATCTACAATGATGTGATTATAAATGATTTGGCATAGGATGTTATGAACAAGGACCCCATGAAGTTATGATAAATGACCTTAGAAAACCACACAAAAAGCATGGCCTCAGTTTCAAGAAAACTCCTGCAGCCGATAATGATAGAGCTTTACTATCCCACATCTCTATAAATATGGATGATGAATCACCATCATCCATGCTCGATTCTCCTAATACAACTAATGACACAATTTTCATCCCACCTACCTTTTTTTATTAGCACCATTCACTTGGAACCACTAACTTATCAAAACAATGAAAAACCCTATACCTTCCCCTAATTTTTCCTGACCTAATAGATGAAAATTACTCCTTAGTTGATCTAATGGAGTGTCAAGATGATGACTCTATTTTAACATATTTAGGGGTAGGGAATTCATAGCTAAATAATATCACACCATCTTATTCTCTTAGTTTTTTCAAAGAGGTTATAATTTATATTAACATAGGAACACTCAAGGTCCCATGAAACATCAATGTTAGCCAATCTTTAGGTTCTCAAGAACACCAAGATTTCACAACATTCCTTGCTAATCATATCCAATCCTTTTCTTGGTCTTATAGTGATATTCTAGGAATAGATCTTTCTATAGTTATCCATAACATTGTCACAATTTTTGAAGCTAAACTAGTAAAACAAAAACTTCAAAAATTGCATCCTCACATAGTGCTCCTTGTCAAAGAAGAATTACAAAAATTGTTATCTGTTAACTTTATCCAACCCATCAATTATCCTTAATGGGTATCTAATATAGTACCTATCACAAAACCCACAAGGGAACTACACCTTTGTATAGACTTTTGTGATTTTAACATTGCCTATCCAAAAGATGATTTTCCCTTTCCTAATATTGACTAGCTCATGGATCTCACAATAGGACACAAAATGTTATCACTCATGGATGGATTTTTGAGCTATAACTAGATACTTATCACCTAGAATCTCAAGATAAAACCTCTTTTATTACTCCATAGGGGACTTTTTTTTATAGGATCATGCCTTTTGGTTTAAAAAATGTAAGAAAAACTTACCAACATGCCATGACCTCTATTTTCTATGACTTAATTCACAAAATCATTGAAGATTATGTGGATGATCTCCTTGGTAAATATAGGCATCATAAATATCACCTATCTATCCTTCAACTAATCTTTTCACATTTAGTTAAATATGAGGTTCATCTTAACCCCCAAAAGTGCATCTTTAGGGTTTTATAAGGAAATATTTTAGTTTTTATCATTTTCCTTAAGGGAATTGAGGTTGATCATACTAAAATTATATCAATTATTGATATGCCACCTCCCTCCAACCTCAGGCAGCTTCATAGTCTATAAGGGAATTGCAGTCTATTCACCACTTTATTTTATAATTATCTGATCGATGTCAACCATTCCATCACCTTCTTAAGAAAGACACCTAATTTGTATGGGATTTAAATTATCAAGTAGCCTTTGATAAACTTAAGAAGTATATCTTATCTTCCCCTACCCTTATTCCACCAAGAGAGGATAAACCTTTGTACTTGTATATCTTAGCTACAAACCATGCTTTAGGTGCCATGCTTACCCATCAAAATGAATAACATAGAGAGCAAGCAGTTTATTATATAAGTTGCACTTTGGTTAAGTATGAGATTCATTACATGCATATTAAAAAAATATGTTTGGACTTAGTATTTTTAGCTTCTAAACTTTTCCACTATTTGCTTAATCACAAAACCTATGTGATTACCAATATCAAACCCCTTCAGTTCATGCATTCAAAACCCTATCAGAATCAATGAATGACAAGATGGCTTATGCTTCTCTTCAAGTTTGATCTTGAATTCCTTAACCAAAATTTGATTAAGGATCAAATCATTAAATCAATTAGCTGAGGCACCGTTGATAATAATATACCATGAATCTATAGCCTCCACATCCCAAAGAGATCTCAAATACCAGATGACATTTTTATATGATGGATCTAAATGTAAATATGGAGGGGGGTCAGAGATTATTCTAATGCCAATATAAGGAATTACTATACCCCTATATTTCAAACTTGATTTTGATTGTACTAATAATATGGTAGAATACAAATCCCTAATTATAGGTCTCCAAATAAATTTAGCTCTAGGTGTTAAGTCACTTCATTTTTTTTGGGGACTCCTAGCTTGTAGTCAATTAAATAACTAACCTATATCAATGAAAAAATAGCATCCTCCAAAGGTATAAAATTTTAGAAGAATATTTATTAGCCACCCTCAACCACTATGTCATCTAGGACACTCCTCAGATAACCAAGTTTGATGATACCATGGCTTCCTTAGCTTCCTTTATCACATCTTCCTCTCAGGAATATAAATTATTTATCCTTATTCATGAGGTCAATCAACCTTATTATACTAAAAATGATATTTCTTTTATCCATATTGTATAAAAAAATCACTTAGATTTATGGTACACACAAATATTTGATTATTTATCTAAGGGTTTCATTCCTTTAGATTTATCCAAAAATGCTAAACATGCTTTTTAATAGTGGAATACCTAGTATATAATACTGGGGGGTGTGCTTTCTAAGTGGGGGTTTTATGGTATTTTCCTTTGTTGTCTCTAGATCTCTGAAGCAAATCTTACAATCAAAGAAACACATGATGAAATATGTGGTGGGCATTTTAGTGGTTTAACTGTCACCAAGAAGATTATGTGAATAGGTTATTATTGGCATCTTTGAATCAATATTATTGTAAATATGTCAAGAAATGCATAAGGTGCCGACAATAGGCCAAATTATCCCATGTCCCTAATCATGCATTATACTTAGCCAAGGATTTTTGGCCATTTTCCAACTGGGGATTAGACCTTATAGGGTAGATTAATCCTAAATCTTCCTAACAACATAGTTTTATCATTATTGCTACTGAATATTTTACTAAATGGATGGAGGTTGTTCCCCTTATTTCAACTAAGTCAGATAAGATCATTGATTTCATTAATCATCACATCATGTCATTTTGGTGTTCTATAAAAAATAATTACTGATAATGGGAAATATTTTAAAAATAAGCAATTATAAAAATTGTGTGATTCCTTCAACATTAAGCTAAGCTTCTCATCACCTTATTATCCACAAGCCAATGGACAAGTTGAGGCATCCAACAAAACACTTGTCAAGATGTTAATTAAACTAGTCAATGAGGCTGGAAAGAATTGGCATATTCACATACCTTTTACTTTATGGGCTTATCAAACTAGTATTCAAACCCTTACATGTTCTACCCCTTTTTATTTGGTCTATGGTATCAAAGCAGTTCTCCCCTTAGAAGTCCAAATTTCTTCTCTTTGGATCTCTCTTAAGGACTTCATTTGTGAAGAGGATTATCATCAAGAATGATTAGCATAATTATAAATTTTAGATGAGAATTGATCCACATCTCTTGATCATCTTCATGTATATCAAGAATAGATAAAACATGCATATAATAAACATTTAAAAAAATGAAGATTTAATATTGATGACCTTTCCTTAAATAAAATCAACATGTCACAAATATGGAAATAAGTAAATGATGAAAGTTTGCCTCGAATTGAATTAGACTCGATATTATCACTCATAATATGGATCTGAGGAATACCACTTGGCCTCCCTTAATGGGAAACTAGAATGCGAACCTCTTAATGCTTTACATTTGCATCTTTTCTAGTATTAATTATCCTATTAAAAACTACAATAAACATAAGTTCTCCTTAAATATAGTCCCCTATCTCAAAATGTACCTAAGAATGATAAAGAATCATGTGAATTTGTAGTAGTATACCCATTTTATCCTTAAATATGGAAACCCCAGCTCTGTTCATAGCATGTTCTCATGGATTAGCTCTACTAAAAACAAGGAAGAGTTCTAAATAATTGTTTCTAAAAGTCCTTCACCTTAAAAGTTTATTCAAAAGGAATAAATTATTATCTTGTTTTGTGGCTTGGTTTATGAAAATACACTAGGTTGCCTTAATCTAATCCATGAAAAAATGTTAATTTATGATACAAAATCAATAAAAAGATCAAAGTGGCAGACTAATCCCTCAAAGGATAACTATTATTAAAATGAAAAAAAGATCAAAGTTGTAGACTGATCTCTCTAAGGATAAATGCTAAAATACATACATATAAACATATAAACCATTCCCTTAAAGGATGGATATATGCCTTTTTTTAGTAAACTTCCCACATTGATCAGTTTCCTATTAAAATCAAACCCTTTAAAAATATATAAAATCAAAATTATATCCCATGAAAACTCCCCACATTGATCAAATTTTAAAATTTGTAGGCTTCTTGCATTTATCATTCTACATATACACATGAATTAGATTAAAGTTAACCTAAAAATCTTGGAAACACAAAACAATATGTGTATAACCAAAAAAATAAGTTTTCCCCCCATTCCTTGTAAACATAAAAGTCCTCTTTTAAAGATAGATAATTGTGAATTCATTTGACATGATATTGTTAAGGATTCTCATTAACATTGGATAAAAGGGTACATATACAAAAGTGACAGGAGGCCTTGTTGGTTAACATCCAAGTAAATTACGAGTCATACATTCTTAATAAGTTAATATAGAAAATATTTCATCATAAATTACCATTATTAAAAAATGTTTAAATTCATAAAAACCATAGTATAATCTGAATCCATAATCAATCATGACATAAAACCCAATCCATGATGTCCCACATAATCCAATTAGTATAATCAAACAAAAAACCATGAAAACACCATTTATGTAATATCAAATTCATATCCAAATAAATCATAAATTCATAAGCTCATGAAATTATCACATGATTTAATATACATGATCCATCTTAAATCCATTAAAACACATAAACATAAATCCATAATCAAGATAATAATTTAAAGCTACATCACATGATCTAAAAACCACAATCCATGTAAACACCATATAAATAATATAAACCATGATGTATCATAGAAATAAACTCAAATAACATCTAAACATAATCTAAGTAATCTAGATCCATAATCAAATAGTGTAAGATCATGTAACAAATATGTGTCACATAACCCAAGTCAAGAAAGTGGGGGAGGAGTCTTGAGATCTAATAAGGGGGAGCTTGTAGCTGCCTATGCTAGAGGGCTCAGGGGAAATTAAAATAATGCTACTGAGGTTATGTCCCTCCTCTAGTGTCTTAAGGTGGATCTTACTATTAGTATTAAAAACATCCTAATCGAAGGTGATTCCAAGATTATCATTGATTTTGTTAAGGAGAAAGCTAGGGTGGGTTGACAAATTATTGACATAGTTCAGGATATCTAAAAACTCCTTTTTGGCATTGAAGGATTTGAGGTTAAGCATATTTATAGGGAGGGAAACAAAGTGGTAGATTTTATGGTCAATATGTGTATCAACCTCTTCCCCAAAAAAGGTGTTGGAAGAATCTCAATAATCTTCCTATAAATGTTAGAGATCGCCTTCAAATGAAGGCCCAACCTTATACATCCCAATGACCCTCTTAAAGAAATATTGTTTAGAATATATTTGCATATATATTATAATAGGTGGATCCTTGATATACATTTGACATCAGAAGGGGAGAAAAGATATTGTTATTAGTATGGATAATATGACACATGAGTATGATTTAGATGACAAGAACTAACACATTAGCAAAAATTAGATCACCAAAAGTTTGGGACAATTGCTTAGCTATCCCACGAGGCTGTATCAAATCCTGATAGTGTATTTTCCAATTGATAACTTGAAAAATATTAATTATGCTTGCAATTATTACTTAATCAGCATAAATGATGTGAAGGAAGAGCTTGGGTATTTGAGAGGCATCAAGAGCTAGTTTAATGATGATATCCACATCATTCTTTATAGACATTTATGTATCAAGATGCATTATCCTTGGGTGCTGGGGTTTTCCCTATATAATATTTTCCCAAAAATTATGATTAATTTAATGATTTGTGGTGACAAAGTTTGATTCAAACCCTTATCTTATGTAGATTCTAAGTCTAATGCCATGTTGTGGAGAATTTGCTATGAGGGAGGTATCATTCCCATCCTAGAATACCTCAATGGCTTTGATGAAAAGGTATCTATTCAGTTTGCTAGTTCTTGGGATGAGGATCATAAAGTCTAGGTTAGTGGATTTTATTTTGAAGTAAGTGAAGATACCATAGCTAAGGACATGGGTTTGAGATGTGAAAGTAAAAGGATGAAGAAAAAAACTAAAGTATAGGACCCTGAAGGCATGAAGAATTTTTTTATAGAGGGTGAGTCACTAGTTTGACTGTAGGGAGACTTCAATAGAGAGAGCCTCATCAACCCATGGGACAAGGTTTGTTTTTTTATTATGAAATACATTACTTTGGAGGGTAGGTTCAAGTGTTTCTACCATTATCATTTTATTTTATTAAACCATTTTCATCATAAGGTGCTTGCTAATTTATCATTTTATCTCCTGTCATCTCTGGAGTCTTCTGTGAAGATTTCTAAGAATGCATTTGAAAGTAACCCTATTTTTATAAATATCTCACTTCACCAAGGCCTTATTTTTTGTCTTTACCATTTTCACTTAGAACTTTATCCACCTAATCCCATTAAAGATGTTTTGGTGGATGAGGCTAATGACAATGAGTTAGATTATAACATCCCTTTGAGCATAAAGTATGATAGCCTTGGTAGTAGCAAGATCACTATCAATGTTGTGAAAGATTCCCCAATCTTAGTCCTTGTCATTACTTCCCACAAACTTAAAGATTCAATGAAGAAGAAAGGCTCAAGATCCCTCCTTATTTCCTAGAAGTTTAGCCCATTTCTAAAAGGCCACTTTATTTCAACCACAACATGTGGTGAAATTGGGTCCCCAGGCTAATAAAAAAAAGTAGTGACTGAGTGTTTGTGTGAATTTAAAAATATCCCTTCCCACTTGGGTGAAAAAAAGAGAAAAGGAAATACTGGTGTTCACTCTGCACCCAGGAAGTCAAGTAAGAAAACATTCAAAAAGTCATCTGGTGTTGAGAAGTAGGAAAAGCCAACTATGGACAAGGGGCACTCCAAGCTCTAGAAGTAATGGGATGGTTCTTTTGAGAAGGTGTAGGATAAATAATTCCATGGGAATACTGTGAAGGAGCTAAGAATTTATAGGTCACGTAGATTGGATGATGGAAAAACCCTAGTGTTGAATATTTTTGACTATTCTTTAGCCTCAAATTCATAGAATGAGGTGGAGATCATGGAGGTCAAATAGAATCCAGATCAACTAGGGGAATAGGAGGGTTCAAACTATTTTGAGAAGTTAAATAACTCCTTTTATGACTTTGATAAGGAAGACATCGAGTCCTTCAAAACCCCTAGAAAAGAATATGCCAATTAAAAGATTTGTGATAATTGCATTCAACTCAAGGAGGACCTACAGGATGTAAAGAGTGGGATGTTATCTCTAGAGAAAAAAATCAAGGTACTTGATACCATGTGCTCCAAAGTGATTCACTGAGCTATTACTTTATTAGATATCCTATAAGATGGTCAAAATGAGAAGGGGGACAAAGATGGCAATGCCACTAGTAAGGAAGAACTCTTACATTTCCTCAAGGATGATTGGAATGATTTGTTTAATTATTTTTGTGTTCTTCTACTATGTTTGGTTTTTGGGTCTTTTAATTCTTTTTTATTAGTCTATTATTTGTTTGCTATTACTTCATTATTCATGGCTACTGGCCTATTTTACTGCCCTTGGGGCATTTTGTATTAGGGATCTTCACCCTTGTTTGTAGCTTATCAATACCAAAAACAAATATGTGGAACATAAACTCATGCGTATATATATAATCTCCAATACATATCATAATAATGTCATGATATAATATATATACAAAATCTCAAATACACATCATAAGAATGTCATGATATAAAATATATACAAACCCAACCCGTATAGTAAGCCATATATATGGTTACTATATAAATTAGAGATAGCTTAGGTGGATACTCACTCTACATCCTACACTTTCTCCATCCTCACCCTTATATCTATTTCCATCTCCTCCATCCCACCCATCTCTCCCTCATGATACACTCCTCACACTAGTTTTAGAAATCTGTGTCCATCCTAGAGTCTGAACCTATGTGGCTATATGGGTGGCATATCTAAGAACCTCTATCAATTGATGTATAACAATATTCTTATATTACCAAATATATACCATGACATCCTAATATCTATCCATATTAATATTACTTGATGGCCCCATCCTCCTACCTTATGTCCTTCCCCCTAATGTAGATCTTGAAATAACTCTTCTTATAACCCCTATAGTACTTGAAGTCTATTGTGCTAGTCACAATATCTATCTTGAGATATACACACCTCATCATAACTCTATTATAATGAATCAAAGTACCCCTAAAACTTAGTTAAGCTAGCCTATAGGTGATCCTACACAAACTCAACTCTAGATAACCATGCCTGTAAAACATGTCACTCTTCCTGTAGTCCATCCCTCTCTACTATCACTACCTATATATCTAGATCTCCCTCCCCATATATCATTATCTCCTCCACATCCACCATCTCTACATATCCTACCTCCCATCAAGGCTGCACCACTCTCTCCTATCCTCCTCCCAACTAGTCCATCCATCATAAAAATTATTCCACTGTAATCCTAGTATCATTCACATCCACCCACTCTATCTCCTCCTATGCCAAAATCTAAAGACATCACCTACAACTCTGGTAACCCCCATTCAAATTTATTTATCTTATATACATGTGGTACCTCAGGAATATCTTGGAGCATCCCAAATTGTCACCATACGTGCCCAAACTAAAACAACTCTACATGTTCTGCATGATGCCATACCATCAACTCCCTATCCATCCCTGTCCATGCTTTAAATCTAACATATGAAATCCATACCACCTCATCCTCTTATAGTAACTCTAAAATCAATCGATAGTACTCTAAATATTATACTCTCCCATCTCTATGTGGATGGGAAAAGTCATATCTCCATCATAAAAATCCCACACTAAATGCAAATCAGTGCCATCCCATCCATGGTAGCCCTAGTGTCTGAATTACTTGTATATGTTCATAGGCCCAACACTATATTATAAAGGTCACATCTAGACCAAAGAGTCATTGTGTCCTCCATCCCCATAACTCTCTAAATATCTATTCTAAAAGTATAAGAGCCCATGAAAACATTGCATGATGCTCCCACATATTTGTTAGTACCCCTATCAAACTTCATGTAAATATCCCACCACCTAAATTAGATAATGAATAATATGAGATGACCAGAATAATCATAGTAATCACTCATCTCTTGGCTTGATCTTGATTGTATATCACCTCAAAACTAAACCTTCTCACTATGAAAATAATATTTATAGTATCTTCTCCATACAAATGTGTCAACATTGTTACTTATCTTCTCTCATCCACCAAAATAATGTCTTTGCCCTATACTGGTAGTCATAATATATTATATATCCTCTAATGTTAGTGTCATTTCCCTAGTAGGTATATAATATGTCCCTGTAGCTAAAAAACATCACTCTAATAGTACCACAAGTACACTCCAATCTCTATTCACTCAAAAATAATGATGTAGTCCACCTAATTATACAACCTCTAGATTCTCAAGTCTAAGTCTCCCATCACCTCTAAAATTCTCTCTCTAAATGGTGACATTTTTTCCTACATGGTAATAAATATGCATGCCTAAAATCCCATGAAACCCCTAGGTATCTTTAGTTTCCTATGCCATTAAGTCTATAATATACATTTTATCTTTTACCCATGTCAACCCTAATTCTTAATAATTGACATCAACCCTTACATGATAGATAATGATTAACATCTAATTATCACTTATTATCTAATCATCACCAATCCATGAATAATCGATGATCGATTGTAGGAATTAGTATCAATCATCTATTGATCGATATTGCCTCCTGCTAACTTGCCCTACCTCTAGGTAGTGAAATATATCTAAAATAAAAAAAACCAAAAATTCAAAACACACACAAAAATAAATTACACCCTACCTCATCATCTAATCATTGTTGCCTTTGTTGACCACTCCCACTAGCATCTATATTATATAATTTGCTAAAACATTTAGACATGCATCAAAATTTTCTCTATTATAAGCACGTTCTAAAATTATAAATGAACTTCCATCATTTCTGGAGTATTATATATATCCCTAAGAAATAAATCTTGATTATTTTATGATCACCATCGATTATAAAGTAATCAGTGTTGATTTATTTTAATTAACATTGATTAGGGAAATTAGGATTGATTTCATTATCCTTAGCACTATTTATTTTCCTTGATCCTACTATCTCTTATGACCCAAGACCACACAAGTTCCTTTACTATCACTAGCTCCTTATTTTCCTCCCTATACCCTTGGTTAGTGGACATAGACCCTTTGTTGGTCCCACATCCTTTTCAAAAGGCCTGTATTCCCTTAAGAACATTTCCTCTATAAAACCAAGGATGTATTCTATCTTGTGAACAATCATCTCTAGGTCATACCAACAACCCACACACACTATATTCTTTGGTTGGCCCACCCTAGCCTTTATTATATTTTCTTGCACATATTTTTTCATAGTTATAACAATCTATTATTTGTTTATCTTGGGGCATTAATGCCTATATTATCATGTGTCTTGATAATGCATACATAGAGTTATTTTCTCTAGTTGGTTTCTCATCCCATTTTTTACCCTATACCTATAATATCCATTACCATTTACTTCAAACCCATCACCACTTTTTTCTCCTACATTGGCTCTTGGTTTGAGGGGGGATACTTCCTCACATAAACCTACGGCATTGGACCCATCCTTGTTTTTGTCTCATGATAGGTTATCAAGAATTGCTCAATAAAAGTGGAAAATGTAGACACTATGAATTTAAACCTTTGAATTAGTATGAATATGTGTCTTACCACTTCCCCATCCTTTTTTTATGTTATTTAATTTAGTTTTACCAATCACTATCGTAATTCATGTAATTAGTCTTACTAATTACTTTCTACCTAGGTAACTAATTTTAACCTCTTAACAACTTCTTGCTAGTTGGAATTCATTTAAAATATCCTAGGAATAATTTTAACATCATGGATTAGATTTTTTTGAATGAACTTCACAAACTTAGACTAGATCGACACTAATCCTTGTGATCATTATTGATCCTAATGGGATCACCATCGATTTAAACTCAAACCATCCTTGAGCATAAGGATCCCAAATTCATATATTGGAATGATGGAAAAATTGTCTTGGAATACTTGTAAAAGAATGGCATACCTATCTCAGTTTATCCCCACTCATTCAAAGATTAAAAATGTCCCCATCAACATGATCATTCTCTACAATATTGGAAGCATTTTAAAGGTAAGTATATTCCTTGTTTGAATATATTCTAATTCTTATATTTTTTTGATTATGTTTTATTTATTTCCCTTTGTGTGGTCAGATTATCATTAACTATCCTTAAAGACATTTCAAATCCCTTAAAGCCCATATTTAGGCCCCATCTTGAGATTTTTTCCCCATTGTCAAGATTGATGGTGATTCCTCACATGAATCATCCATATTTAACATAATCGTTAATGATTTTGAAATAATCAACATTGATCCTTGTGTCCTTACTTTCTATCTATAGTTTAAAGCTAATTTAATAGTACAAATTACTTTCAAGTTGTTATTTCTAGTCTTAAAATCATGAATCTTTGTTTGTAGATGACATTACCAAGAGTTATATGTGATGTGGTTTCCATAAATGATTTTCCCATAGTCCCTCACATGTTCTTCATAGATTAGAGTGATATTTCCTTTGAGCTAGGACTTTGTGCAATTGTGTTTTCCCCTACTCTAGAAGCAATCACTAAATAATTAAAAGTAATACAGGAACAAAAAGATTCAACTATACCTTATCAGAATGAACACTTTGTTAATATCCATGTAATTTATTAATCCATTTCATTTCAGTATCACATCTATATTATCATAAGTTTTTTTGTAAATTCTATTATCACATTTTTCACTTAATTATTTCATACAATGGGATGACACCCTCTTAAAGAAGTGTACCACTTCCTAATACTAGTCTAACATCAGGTAGTCCTCTTGTATATCTTATTAATCAATATTTTTAGAGTTATCTCTTATTTTTAGGTAATCCTTCCTAGCCAAAAAGAAGTTCCCACTTCATTAGATCAATGGTGTGAAACATTCATCACATGTATCCCTTTAAGACCCTATATCATAATTTCTATTTTTATTAAGTTTATCTATTAAGAAAAATGAACAAAAATATACTAAAAAATATATATTTAGAAACTACATTCAAAATGCCAGAATCCATCTTCTTATGTTATTATAAAATTCTATGTTGAAGTGTCTCTAAAAGTCTCTCCAAATTCAAGTATTGTTATTTTGATCTAAAAATTGGCACTCTAAGACCCCATTTTTGTCCCCCATTACCCTACTTCCACCCATTATATTAAATTATATATTATATCATTATGTATATATATTATATGTTATATTAAAAAATCTAAAATGAAATGAAGCAATGATTGAGGGAGGCAGTGCATGATTAAAACTTAAGGGGAAAGGGACTAATATTATAACACACAATAGTTGACATTTAGAAAAAATATGGAAAACTTGAAGGAGGTTGATAACACATAGCACATGGGTGAGAAGGTGCTAATTGGTTTTACATTAGACCATTATTCTTCAAACACAAAATTTTGAGGGTAAAATGGTTAAATCTCAAGGTAAATTAAATCCCACCTAATTGTACCCATGCAATAGTTTGTTGCAGTTAAGGGAAGAGATCTTGCTTATTTTAGCACAAAGATATCTAGAATAGAAAAATTAATCTAGTCACCTCTCAAATATCTCAACAACATAAGCCTCCTAAAATCCATCCTATCAACATTAAACACCCACTAAAATCACCATCCAAGAATAACATAAAAGGTTCTTTGAATCAAAAGGATAAGGTTAAACAAACCATCACCAAAGTTGAGACCACTTGTGAAAATTTTAAGATTGAAATAAAATCTTATCAATGCATTATTTTAGGTTTCTCCTTAATGGGTACATAGAAATGAACATCAAGTGAATTCCAAGACTAAAATCTAAAACTATAAGTGACCCCATCCCATTCTATAAATGTAAATGTTATATGCACATTATTCATAGTCTTGAGGTTTACGAGAGATGTCTAAAGAAAATAATAAATAGCGCAAACCCACTCAAGATCTACACATATTTCATGGAGGTGTTAAAATATATACAACTAGTCTATATATATAATATTAGTCTTCAATTGCAAATTTTATGCAACTTCTTAATCTATACCATCACAAATTGTTGACTCTTGCATTGCTTCATCAATTTTTCTCTCACTTGGCCAACACACATGACCTTGGGGGACATTGGTTCTTCCATATCATAGTTTGGAAAGAATTGCTCTTCTTATATGAGTGGTGTTTGAATTCCATCTACTCATATTATTTTTATCATTACAAAGTGTTTGTGTGTAGATGTTCATCTCATTGACAAAGAAGTGCACGACTTCCAATTTTTTTTAAAGTAAGTAGAGAATTTGGCATCAAATATTTGGATCAACTAAATTAATGTTAATAATCTTTTGGTTCTTAGTTAATAATATGAAGTGAGATATATGCACTTACAGTAACAACATAGCAGAGCATGCAAAAGGTGGTGTAGGGAAAGGTGAGTTTGGGAGCCAAGGAGTTTAGAAAAAGGGATGATTCAAAATACTATTCAAAAATAAATTTTAGGTGGAAAACCATGATAAATTATAGAAAACCTATGCATGTTATCTATCTACTTCAATGGGTCCCATTTTGGGCACCTTATACATTTCCACCATCAAGATTTCATTCGACAATGACTACCCCTTGTTCTTCATGTTTCCATCTGGAAGGAAGGATAAGGATTACTATAGTGTAATTTAATGCATGTGAAGCAATTATATTTTATTCTTCTCCATTTAAAATTTTAGATTATGGAGAGTGGTGGTTGTATATCATTTATGTAGATAATAATACCAATGCCAAAGGTGAAGATTATGATTATGTCAATGAAAGAAGATAATCCAACAAAAAAGTATATTCAATTGTTGATTGATGAAAATCACTTGTTTTTGGGTCATGGTATTTATTAAATACTAAATCTCTCTCAATATCATTCTACCATCACTACTTTACTTAGTGCTTAGAATGGGTTTAGGCATTAAAATAATGGTTGCTCTAGATGAAAAATACATAAAGAGATTGCTTCAAGAATTTAACATTGCATTGACATGTAAACGTGTTAATATGGATAATCCACATGTTTAGTGCTAAAAAGGCTTTAGATTAAAAAGTGTTCGGGCTCTACCCATGAAGATGGCTCTGGTGTAAATACTAAGCAAATTTAAAATAATTTATTATTTATAATTTTAAGATTAAAAGTAATGCTTTTTACTTTATTTTAATTATGGAAATTGATATATTTATCAAATTATTTTTATGGGTTATTTGTTGTTAATTAATTATTTTCAAAAAATATATTTATATTTTAGATTCACCCATCAATTTTTTTTTAATATTACTCATCATTTGTTTTTATAAAATATGATAAATTCTTTAATAATATTATATATTAGTAAAAAATTCTATGTTTTCTATTAGAATATATATATATATATATATATATATATATATATTTCTTATTTTTTATTTTTATATGTGAATAGATTTGGATACAATGAGACATTTTTAGAAAAAAACAACTCTTAAATTTTTTTCTTGTTTCTCATTGAAAGTTAAGCCTTACAATGTTATATGTTATAAAAGCAAAAACTAGAAAAAATAGACTTATTTAGTGTATTTTCATCTAAAAAGAGGTTGGATTTTTTTTTATAAATGCTTACTTTTTTTGAGCATTTATGATGAAATAACTCTCTCATATGATTTGAAGCTAAAATTAAATATGGAAAAGAAATTATTTAAAAATCTTGGAAGGATAAAAAGATAAAAGATAAATGAAAGCCATCTTATTATAATGATAGATTATCAATCCCAAAGTTGAACATCAATCATGTACTTATATGTTGTTTTTAGCTTCAAGAAAAAGACTAAGATTGTAAAACTAAGAAATAATTCACATGAGCTTCATAATAAAACTCGTATATGGACACTCCCCAAATCACTTTGAAAAAGAAATAATCTGTAAGTTGTGTAACTCAAATGGAATTTAGGATCAATTTTTTTTTATCCTATTATGCACACTATATATGATATTATAAGACATGTTTACAATAATGTTTACAATCATAATTTAGCTATGCTTATGTATGGTGATTTTATTTTGAATATAAATGCTCATCAGATCAATTGTCCACACACATTAACATGGTTGTTAGAAGTCCAAGTTTCAAATATGTGAAGATTTGAATCAACAAAGACAAGTATAAATAATATTTTATTGATAGGATTTAAATAAATTACATTTTATACAAAGTTTTTTGGGCCTTTAAACACCTAAATTTGGTCTTAGACACTTTAGAAAGATGAACTTTGGCATACTTCTATATACTCAAAATTTGCATACACATTTGATTCTTGTGCACACTTTCCCTTATCCATATACTGATATATTGTCTTGGTTAATATAATCTACTAGATGCACATATGTAGAATCACCTTAGTTTGTGTAAGAGACTTATATAATCTAACATAGATTCTCTCCACAACTCAAATCACTAATTTTTTCTCCCAAAACAAAATTGATAACAATCAGACAATTATAGTTTTGCCATACACATATACCTCTTATTTTATTATCAAAGAAACCTAAATAACTTTTTTTTAAATTGGGAAGTCTCCATTAGGTCAACTTAGATATGTTTCATGGGTCGATCATCATGGTAAATATCAAAGATTTAGCTATAAATACAAATAAATCCTAAATACATATACACTTAGAAATCATCTTGGTAAGTCTTAACTAGATTGAGAAAAACATTAACACTCTCTTGAGACATTTAAAAAAATGTATACATATCTATATATCCCTCATAATAGCAACCTTAAATCTAAGTCTAAATAAAAATGTAGATCAAAATTACATAATTCCAAGTGTCGAAAGTCAAAAATTGTATTATGTTCAACATTGTTAATGATGGTGCACACACATACTTAAGTGGGAGAACTATATGTTGTTTGAGCCCTATTCAAAGTATTGAAATTTAGGCAAAAATGAATCACTTATAAAGGAGTAATTGGGGCTATCAAACCCAACTTACTAATCCATTTTTAAAGACTAATCTTCTACATCACATTAAAAGTGCAATTAGGTATTGAAATGAAAAAGGAATAAAATAATAAGCACAATGGGTAGAATAAGTTTTTTGTAATTTAATTAGTGTTAAAATGAAGTTCCCATATGCACTTCAACTAAATTAATCTAATAGGTTTTTATCGAACTGATCCCAAGTGAGAGTGACATGCCTTTTCTAACCATTGGTACTAATGAATAGTTTCATGTTAAAAATTGAATGAATCTATACTTTTTTTTTAATATGTGAAAGTTTTATGGAGAGGAAAATATTGATTTTACTTATAGAACCAACTACTAGGGTCATCTACCATTAATTTCATGAAATCCAACTATGGTGTATGGTGGTGGAAATCAGATTGTTATGGGTTATTGTGAGAGTGTTTCCCACTGCTTTAACTATTCATACTATTTTGGCTTATGACATTATACTTGGAATTCATTCTAATTAATCTTATTTCCATGTCATCAATGAACTTTAAATTATCTAGTTTAGATAATTAGTGGAGTATAGAGGATTGTCTTGTATACATTTTTTATAGGTCCTCATCTATTGTCTCAAAGCAAATATCCTAAGAGCATTGATCCATCATTATGGCCACTAATTTTTTTATTTTGGTGGAATTATATAAAAATGTTTAGTAAGAATTGAAAATAACTTGGGTGAATAAAATAAAATAAATTATAGATCTTATTAAGATAATTGGTTTAGAATATTTTGACCCTTCTAATTTTTTTTGTTATTGTGTTTATTTGGGATGATAAAATATTATAACCCATGTATTACTTATGTTGTTACTATGTTTTTAATAACTCAATTTCAAATTTGGGACTCCAAGAATTATGGGGATATCATAGGGAATATTACTAGAGGGTGTATTTGATATGTGAGCTCGTAAATATACTGATCTCATTTATAAATAGTGTCAACCAACTATTTAGAGCTATAAGTATAGAGGATTTAACCATCCCATATACGACTATCCCATCTCCAATATACAATGTGAGTAACTTCCCAGGGTTAATCACTTATCAATGTATCACAAATTATAAACAATTGATGACTTCATATAGTAAAAGAAAAAAACCTAGGATTTTTATAATTTTTCTCATTTTTTTCTCTATTAGAGATGATGGTAGATGGTAATCGAAACCCACACATTATAAAAATATAGTTTATTTATTTTTAGATATGGATTGATTTTTTAGAAAGTGTGATAATTTCTGTCTTTGATAATTTATCAACCATTGCATAAAATAAATAATTACCATGCTTGGGAGTATGGTAGCTTAAAAAAAATCCATGAAAACGAATTCCCAAGGTTTAGTTTGATTTTAGATGGTTGTGTACATACCACTATTTTAGTTAACTAGTTTGACTATTATAAAATTGATACATGATTTCATATATTTTGTAATATATAACCCAAGGTGTGGAAAAAATAAATATTTATGTAGTATTCCAAGGAAATTTTAAACGATAAAGTGTCTTATAATATTATTTAAATGAGCCCCCCAGTTTAATTTATAACATTCTTACTCATGTGGACAACACACGTTTAAATTGATACATGATCCTAATTTTCAAGTAGAAATATGGAATTGAAAAACCTTTATGCAATGTGTGATATATTTTCACAAGGTATGCATAATATGTATAAAATTTTGATCAAAGTGTTAGTATTGTATCTACAAGCATTAAGAACAATGAGGATATCTTAAACCAACACTTAAGCTAAATATTTAGCCACTAGAAAGCTACAACCCTTTTAATGTCTGATGTTTACATGGAAATTTTGAAGAGACCATTTTTGTTTTCATTTTTGTTTAAACTTATTTTTTGTTTGCAAAAAATAGAATGGTTTGTGGTTCATATGGATGATAATCTCCTTTCCCAATACATGGTATTTCAAATGCTTATATTCCTAGATAATGGAATAAATATCTCAATAAAATGTGGGATATTTCCTTACTGTGATACTGAATGTTTAAATATGCTAAGAAACAAGGTGATCAAATTGATATAGTACTACTCTAAGTGCATATTTAGATGCATCAGTCTCTATCTCAAATGGTTTTTGAATATAAGGTAATACAAGCACTAGTGTGGGAAAAAAATCATTTCAATTACTTAATTGATTTATATTGGGTTGTTGTCTAGTTGAAATTATATTTGGCATCACCTTTAGCTACGTGATTTAGAGACCAAGTGACTTGAGAAAAACCAAGTAAAAATATCATATAGAAATTTAATAATCCAAAGAAGTTGTGAAGCTTTATGAGATTCTATGATGTATGACATTATTAAATGACATGAGTCTTAACGAGATCCACATAAATTACATGTGTATCAGAAAATTATCATAAATATTGTATCTAATGCATAGAAAAGAAACACTAATATAATTTTTACATACACCTTCTACTGCCATAAAGTGTGGAATTTTTTTAAATATGACCCAAATGTTCATCCCAATTTTTTACAAGACATTCATTTAGGATTTTTATGGGATGTGAATTGTAATCACTAATGTGATGCGCAAAGATAAAAATGATTTTATCTAGATAGTAGAAGCATAAAATAGTTTCCAACAATTAAAGAAGAATATAACTAAATAACTAGTGTTGTCGTTGCCAAATTTAAATAAGGTATTTCAGGGAGCTTTTGATGTGAGTGGTGAAACAATAGAAGCAATATTAATTGAATAAGTAAACCCTATCACATATTTTAGTGAGAATTTGAATGACGCGAAGCATAAATATTTAGTGTATGATGAATAATTACATGCAACTGTGTAAGTGTTAAATAAATGGAGACATTAATTATTTCCTGAGTTTGTATTGTATACATATATTTAAGCACTACAATTCATTAATAGTCTGGGTAAATTAAATAAGAGACATATGAAGTGGGTTGAATTCCTATGAAGCTATTCAATTTTGTTTAAATATAGGAATGGAAAGTTAAATAGAATAGTAGATGCACCGAGACAATATTTTGTTAAATTAATTAAGATTGGAACTCATAGGATTGATCCTATAAATGAACAATATGGAAATGATGAATATTCTTAGGAAACATATAAATACTATACAAACCTAATGAGTGGTAATAGAACACCATGGCTAGATAATTTTTTTCAAGATATATTGTTATTGTAAGGATACTAATTTATCTATACCAATAAATTGAATGTAAAATAATTTGATCAAGAAAAATCATAGTGGAGGCTAGATAATTTTGTTCAAGATATATTATTGTTGTAAGGATAATAATTTATCTTTACCAATAAATTGAATGCATAATAATTTGATCAAGGAAAATCATAGTGGAGGTTCGGTAGGTCATTTTAATTATGACAAAACATTAGCGCAAGTAGAAAAAAATGTTTTTTGGCTATAAATGAGTATGTGTGAAAATATGTTCAAGTGTGTAGATTTTTCTAACTAGAAAAATCTACACACTTAATTTATATTGTTGTATTAACCATTATCTATTCAATAGAAACATGTGAGGTTATAAGTATGGATTTTGTTTAAGGTTTGCTTAGAAAATAGAGAGGAAATGATTCCATATTTGTGACTAGGGACAATTTTTTTATGATGGAACATTTTTTTCTTACAAGAAAAGTAATTATGTTACAAACATTGTTAACTTATATTTTAGGAAAAATTTAAAACTATGCTATTTTCCACATATTAGAGTTTCTTAAAATATGTAAAATTTGTTGAAAATTTATGTAGAACATTTTAGAAGACAAGGTTTTAGTTTTGTTAAACATACCATCCTTAGACAAATGGATAAATAAAAGTAGTAGATATAATTCTAGGTAATCTATTGAGATGTTTAATTGTAGGAAAGCTAGAAACATGGTATAATATTGTGGTAGAAATGGAGTTTGTATATAATAATTTAGTGAGTAGGATTACAATAACTAAAACACTTTAGATTTTAATGGGTTGAGTCCTAAATAATTTGTGGAGCTATGCAACATGAAAGGTGAGCAAAAGAGGATTGTTGAAGCAAAGGACCTTGTAGAACATTTATGAGAAGTGCATATGTAAATGCATAAATAGTTGGATAAAATTAATGCACAATATAAATGAAACATATGCGAAGAGAAGAAAATTAAACTATTTAGATAATTATTCCTAAAACACTTGAGAAAGGAAATATTTCCTAAATGGAAAACTATTGGGCCATATTTAATTTTGTAAAATTTTGTGAAGAATGCAATTGAAATAGAGTTTTCTAAAAGGATTTATATATCACCCATTCTCAATTTGGATGATTTGTATCCATATTATGAAGGGAAAAGTAGTGAAATAAAAGCACATACTATAAAGAAATAGATGCGAGATATCAGATGCCTTACAAAGAACATGATGAATCGGAAAAGGTGATTGCCATGCAAATTATAAATATACTTCACATAAAAAGGAATATACACAATATTTGATAACATTTGAAGATTGATGAATATAAGATGTGACATGGATAAGTGCATCATAAGATAAAAACAAAGAACATCATTGCATAGTTTTTAGAAGGTGCATGAGTAGGAGTTCATGTTTTGTATTACCTGGGGTGTATGATGTAGTAGCATCTAGGTTCACATGAAATTTTGCATCAATAAAAAATATAATAGTTTAGGAAATATTTCTAAGTGTGTGTTTTGTGTAAATGTCTTATTACACATATGTCTTTATTTTACATTTACATAATTATTTTATGTTGCATAAATTATTTGTGTTATTTTATGCCACCTTTGTGTGAACATGTCTAGTTTAATTTTATGTTGTTTGTAAGTACACATATGTTTGTAATGTTTTGTGCATCTATTATTACTTGTATTTATATTTGTATTTAATTGAAAAATCTTATGGAGATTTTTATAAATAGTGTTAGTATGTTTTGAAAACTCAATCTTGCATTGATTTATGGATCAAATTTATAAGTCCATTTTAATTTAGATCCCTACAAAGTTTGTTTTTTCATCGTGGAAGCAAAAAAATTGATGATATTTCTTAGAAGAGTTTGCTCTCTAATGTGCAAGTCATGCACTGATGTGATAGTCATTTGTGTAAAGTGTAGTAAATTATGGTAATGTTCTTGAACATACATGAATATAACCACATAAGGGTTTCTAGCGTAATTATTAGTTACAACATCTTGTGACTTCATGTGAATTTATTCATGGGCACTTGGATTTGGAATACATATCCTTGTGATGTGTTATGAATGGATATATTACTGAATGTTTAGTATTTAATTTCAAAATTCATGGGAAATTGATATGGATTCATTTAATATTTCCTATGATATAGAAATTTATGACATGTTAAGTTATAACATGTTGGTTCCTTGGAATTGTGAGTTTTATTTAATATATGTGGTGTGTTAAATGTTGTTATTGAGTGTAAATCACTTAATGTAAGTAGGTGGGTCTTGTGATTATATAATCATGCCCCTACACTTGTGCAAGAGAGGTTGGCTAGGGTATTGGTGTGTAAGAATAATTATGAGTGATTGTTTTGAGAGTTAGGATCTACTTACAAATACTTTAAGTTAGCAAGCATAGATATGTGAATCTACTATTTTAATACATCTCATTGTGATAATGTGTGTCATATTTGTTATTGTGTATGTTTTAAATCCTATTTATTTAAATATAATAAATATATATGTGTGTTGATGAATTTTATTGCATATTCTATTGTGTATTATGAGGGCCTCGTGGTCTATGGCATATCTTAATTGAGATCCCTAACTATGGTTGCATCATATGAGAAGGATAATATACACTACCTAGGTTATAAAAATCACACATTTGATTAAGAAACACATATGGAAACATAATGAAGGATAATTTGATATATGGTAAGCATCCACACAAGGAGAATGTAGATTGCACATGATTGATCCAAATTGATCAATAATATGCTTTGAGAGAGATATAATATACCACTACTAAGAGAGGTGGATGGACAATAGAAGTAAAATTTTAATACAAGGGACTTGTGGCATGTTAGTTGTGTAGGCCTAGATAATTGAAGAAATAAATATAAACTTACATTGCCAATAAAATATTTGGAAAAATAGAATAATATATTATGTCAAGTTTTTTTATTTACAAGAAAGGTAAAAAAATTTATAGGCTTTCTGCATTAGTTACGGGTCTCAACTGATTCCCATGAACCAGTTTTATTATAAACATTAAAATAAACTAATTAAGAATAAATAAAACACTTTGGATGATTAAAATAATCCAACAAACTCCCCTTGATCAAAGGGGTCTAGAAGATGAATGAACTAGAGAAATGACTTTGAAGTCATAAAAAAACTCTATTTCAACTACAAGTGGTGCAATATACCTCTGGTATTAACCAAAAACTATGGCACTCCATAAAAAATCTCACCCCTGTGAGTTTTGGTAAAAAATGGTTCATAAACATAATCAAGGCCTACTAATCCCTGATGATCATCATACTATGCTATAGTAGTACATGATATGACATGTACAATTACATTGACACATAAGGTCCCACACAGGTCCCTATCTAAGTGACAAATCCATACTTTGTATGGCACATATTTATTATGCCTAATAAATGTTGATGACCTTTGTTCATCACTATTATTACTAGCAACCCCTATCAACTCGTACTGTCACCGATGACTAATCAAAGTCCAACCAATGCCTAAATATTCTCCCTTATCAGGTGAGAGGTGAGAATCCATGTATCAAGAGAAATAAAAACAACTAACTCTATTTGCTTCATGTCATGGATAATAGATATAGAAAGCCAAAAATGGAATTGAAAGCAATAACGCAACCCAAAATTTTCCATTCAAGCATTGAATCCATACTTTGAGTGAATAACTAACTGGAGAGGGTAATTTTCCTCCAGCCTCCAACAAATCCTCCAACCTCCAATGTGACACTTACACTTTGTCAATTGTAAGGATCCTAATGGACCTATAAAATATGATGTTGTCTCTAAGAACACAAGCATGAGATGATATTATGAAAATTTTCATGTTGCAGGTGTCAATTTCCATAGATAATGTGCCTTTATACATCATTGAATATATTTATCACAAAAACCATATATGGAAGCTTCAAAACACAAAATAGACTATTCTATTGTGTCTGGAATGTCTAAAATCCTATAGTTTAGTTGGTCACATGACCACCTTCACATCAACTAATGATAGGTCATAAAAGTTATAACCAGTGTCTCTAGAGTTATGCAACTTATATCACCCACTTTTCTTTACAAAGTATTTAAAAATGAGAAATTCCCAATAAAAGGTATTTTTTTTCAAAAATATATTTTTGAATTATGAACCCTTGACCTCCTGTTCTCAAGTGACTACTAAAAATGTTTTATCCACCTCACCTTTAATCAATTTAGGAATAAAATGACAATAAATGCTATATAACCATTATTTTTGAATGAAAGATAATTTAAAAAAATCATAGATGGTAAAAAAAACTATAGAATGTTTTGATTGACACTTTTAGATGGTGAAGCCCATTATATTTTTAGGGCTTTGAAAGGCATCTTCTTCAGATATAAAGTTTGTTAGAAGTTTCCATTAGAGGGAGAGATACATGCTATTTTATTCTCCTGTAAAACACACATATAATTAGTATTTTTCCTTGTATTAATAATTTTTACTTTCTAACTCATCACCCACAACTATCTTCCATTCAAGTGGATTTTGATGCAATTCACTATCATTTCAAAACTATTGATGATGGATTTGATCAGTGCAAATCCTATAGAGATAGTGAAATTCTAGTTGAATCACAAGTTGAACCATGTAAATAATGTTCAGATTCAACTGCCTCATACTAACTATGTCATCTTCATTCCTAGGTATTGTTTCAAATCAACTATGTAAAAAAACTAGCATAGCAAGTGGATATTGGTAAAACATAGTGCATTGTAAGAGAATACCAAGGATTTAATGCAAAATCCCAATTTAAACAACCATTTAAACTTGAATCAAATGCTTTTGTTTTTCAATTAGTCTTTGACATTATTTATTTAATTCCATATAATAATAATATAGAATTTGTAGATCATCTTAAATTGTCAATGGCATGGAACCTACTAAATTATTACTCCGTAATCATCGATGAGTTTCTAGAAGCACAATCCTCTAATTGCATATTACTATCGTTTATATGAAATGGAATAAGGAATGAAAATCCAAGCAAAGGAATGAACCAAAACAACTAGTGTTCTTGGTTTCCTTGATGAAGTAGCTAGATATTTATTTATTTCATAATCTACCAATTTTTGGAACAAAATGATACTTACTATCATTAACCATCCTTCATCATGGTACAAAAAAAGTATTGTATTTTTAATCTCCTCTTTGAAGTGTCATACAAATTAGATTTAAATCCTCTATTATGAACCAATGCTTTGAAACCATTGTAGACTTGGGTAATTTAAGAAATAACTGTAAACTTACATTGTCAATAAAATATTTGGTAAAATAGAATAATATATTATGTCAAGTTTTTATTTACAAGAAAGGTAAAAATATTTATAGGCTTTCTCAATTATTTATGAGTCTCAACTGATTCCCGTCAACCAATTTTATTATACACATTAAAATAAACTAACTAAAAATAAACAAAATAATTTGGATCATTAAAATAATCCAACAAGGTGGACAATGAGAGATAAATTAAAATATTTGGTAGGGGTCGAAGGGATATAGGAAAATTATAAATAGGTAAATTTACCTCTAATTTGAGACACTTGTATCTAAATTAGGTTGGACATTTTGTAGATTTTGAGACCAAAAAATTAGAGAAAGATCAGAGTTAGGATTTGAAGGATTCAATAGTGGATTCCTTGTTTATGTGTAAAGATCATCAATTTGTATTGATGAATGTAAATAAAATATGTAGGTTTTTACTAAGTATGTTGTACATCTTAATGAAAGACAAATTATTTGAGTGTATTTTTTGTTATAATAGTGTTTGTTATATACTTGGATGATTTTTTTGTTGTATACTTTATTTTAGTAAATATGATGCATGTGTTTATATATTTATGATTTTTATCATAATAGGGTTCTCAACATTATCTTATTTATCCTTAGATGATATTTTAAGTCTTCAAGATTAGATGATATGCCAATACCATGAGTATTCATTATTTGTTACATGACATATGGCCTGCACAAGGCAACAATGAAAAATCATTAAGAATCTCAACATCACTAATGGGACTAGGTATCAATAGAATAGGTTATAAAGAAATAAAATTTTAAAACTTATTAAAAGTTTCTTCAAAATTTACCTTGTCAACAAAAACTTCTTACCTTATAATTGAAGGGAAGTTATAGGATTAGAAAATCTTAAAATGGTTTCAACAAATATTTGATAATAATTAGTAAGCTCTATGATTCTTATTACTTAGTGAATGTTTTTAGACATGGGAAATTCCATGATAAATTTTATCTTTATAAAATATACTACTACATCCTTCTTAGACATGTTATGATCAAGATAATGAATCTTGTCTTAAAAAAATAAATATTTGGAAGTTTTCCAATTAAGCTTATTTTCTCTTAGCTTTTGTAAACCAAATAAAAATGATGTTCAAAAATCATTATTTCACTGAGAAATTCAAAAAAAAGTGATCAAGATAGTATCTTAACACATTGTTCATGAGATTCATTAATGCAACATGCACATTTTTTAACCCAAAGGTCATGAGAGTGAATTCATAGTGTATATACCTTGTTTAGAGTTTTTTATATGGACTTATTCATCCTTAATACATAACTAATGATAACCTTATTGTAGATCTATTTTGGAAAACATTGCTTCTCCCTTGATTTGATTAAAAGTTTTTCAATATAAGGTACTAGTTACTTTTTCTAATGGTTGATTTGCTCAACATCTTGTAAGCAAAATATTAAGATATTATCTTTTTTCTTAACAAAAATGACTAAGTTGAATCAAACCTTTAGTTACTAGTTCTTATAGTTTTATTTTTGTTTCTTTTAGGTGTTTTGGATTCCCAAACTAAGTTAAGTAATATATTTATATAAAAATATAGCTTTCATAAAAGGGACATCCACTATAACTCTTTATAAAATATGTATCTCTATACTCCTAAAGGACTATATGATCATGCACATTTAGTTGTTCTTCTTTAGATAGATCTTTAATTTTTACTTACATTTTTTGGCATCCATTCTTAGCTTCCTTGTGATTTCATAATAATGAAATTAACCACATTCAAAGGTCTTTTAATACCTTGCACATTACCAAAAAAACTTGATCATCAAAACATCAAATTTTTCTCTAAAAATAAAAAAATTTCACTTGAGACAAGTGGAGTTAATCCATTCCTAGTATGACATCATATGAACCTAAATGAACTAATAATAGGTAATTTAGTCACAAAGACATCTAAGTTTGTCGAAACTTGCTTCACAAACTAAAAAACCAGTTAATGCCTTTTAATGCTTAGCTTTGCCTCCCATTTTGATTTCATTTTTACAATATATATTCCATATTATTTACTATAGAATGAGGTATAAATATATCATATTGACTTGAATCAACTAAAATATAAATCTCATATTTAGAATTGTCACCTCTCAACTTAACTATGGTGGTTTGATTTTTTTATAGAAGATTATCCATGGTTGCATAAATTTGACTTTTACACCCTTAACACCTTTTTCATTCTAGTATTTTTTGTTCTTAATAATATTTTCCATGATTTCAACAACCTAAAATATATCCTCTAGATTGCATTAGTATTTAATTATCCCAAATCACTGGTGTGTTGAAATTAGCCATATTGTTTTTGAAAATATGTCATTTTAAACCTTCATTTATATTTATGAATATTTGTAGTATAATTTCCAAATTTTATAAAATTATTTTTTGGCTCACTAATCCTTTTTAAACCCTTATAATTTACCAATTTATTCAATTAGGTCACTCTACCTTTTAAATCTTGCCTTGGATTGAGATGAGACGTCTCTTTTTACTCTACCTTAGATTGAGATGAGACATCTCTTTTTATTCATATTCAATATCATTATTTAGTTGACTTATTCATATTCACATCAAACATGATGACATCATAGAGACCCAATTTAAAATTCATCTCTTTCATATATTCACTATGCATATAGTCAATATAGTTTAAAAGACTCATGAAGTTAGCTTCATATCAATAATGAAATAAGTTCCTTGACATAATAGTTGAATTTCAATTATAATTTTGTCTGTATGAGTTGTAGATAGGTATTTGTCACAAAATTGTTCCTGAAATATCACATATACTTTTTGGATACTTAATGTCTCTCATTAAATAATTTTTTCTTCACCAAGATAGAATATTTATATTTAATATTTTTCAATAGGGTCCATTTCTTGAAGGATAAATTTATTTATAATAATTACTAGCCATGCTTTCACTACATCTCTAACATCCTTTCTCATAAAATGAGGCAATGGATAATTATTAAGGTCACAAATAAAAGGTGCCATATCATTCATGTCATGTTCTTCATTGCTTTGATTCTTATATCAACCATTATTTATACAAAGGTTAGCAATGGAGATCTCTTGAGCCTTTAAATGATTTTGGATAATTTCTAGAACTACCAATACTCTTTGGAATATTATTTTATGATTAGAGGAAGGTTATGGGTCATTCTAATTTTCTTGGTTATTTAGATTTCTCTAATTTACCCCAAAGATTACTATGCCACCCTTATTAACCTTATTTTCCAAATGATAATGTATTCACCATAAAAAAAACTAATAAGAATAAATACCAAACAAATAAGTTTAGATAAAATTCCCCAAAGTTCCCTAAGTTTTAGAAAACCTTAGATCTGATATTAAGTGTTTCATTTTTAAGAATTTCCTATTTGTAATAGAATTTTATGATCTTTTTATTAATTTTATCTATAAATTAAGTCTATTAATAATTTTAACATAACATAATTACATAACATTATAATGATGATTGTTTCTAATATAAATTTTAGATTTAAATATTAAAATAGTCATATTATTCATCCCTTATTATTTTTACATTTTGTAATTAATATTATGTAATAAAATACTTTTTAAACTTTGAAACATACTCTTTCTGCCATCCTTGATAGTTCTTAAGGATAACTAAGGTTATATATGCATGCCATTGTAAACATAAGTCAATATTAATAATAAAGTGTAGATATTTATCTAATTTTAATTTAAATTTCACTAACAATCCTTACTTTATGCATTATAATATATGGATGTCATTATAAACATAAATCAATATTAATAGTAAAGTGTAGATATTTAGCTAATTTCAATTTAACTTTCACTAACAGTCCTTACCTTATACATTTTTATACAAATTAATACCCAAAAGTTTTTTCACTGGTATTATTTTTCTTATATTAATAATTATTTTTGGGTCTATTTTTCTCTTTTAAAACTCTTCATTAAGTTTATAACATAAACCATATAGCAATAATTAAGAACAATTACATTGTTCTTGATTATTCTTATATAATCATTTTTTAATTAAACTACTTTTTCAAACATTTAGATATAAATGAAAGTTCAATCTTAATTCATGACAAGTTATAAGCCCAAAAACCTAAACATAAGTCTATGTCATCAAGATAAAAGCTTAAGTAACTTTTCCTTAAATAATCAATTTTTCAATGAAATTAATTTAGCATCATAATCTTCATATTATCATTAATAAAATTCTAAGAAGATCCCAAAATGTTCTCAAAGATTAAGAATTTTGTGTGAAACAACATTTTCTTTGTAAATACTTATTATGATTAAATTTTAATTGAATAAACAATTATAATAATCACATTTGAAAAAACATTAATCAATAAAAAAAGACATCTTATATTTATCAACATCATTTTTTTATAGTGAAAAAATATCAACAAACATCAAAGATTTGTAAAATATATATTTTATGATTTATCATGAAACTTTACAAATAAAATTATTTATATTCATTTTTTAGCTAAAATATTGTACTCTTACTCCAAAGATCTATTAAAAATAGATTCAAATTAAATAATACAATTCTAATAATGTTCAATAAAATTTAAACCATAAAAAATAAAATCAATATCCTTTAAGTTAATGATCCCTACAATGTAACCTGCATTTAGTTAATGTACTTACCACTTGAAATCCAAGTATTTTCTAAGTAAATATATAATAAAAGAGTGAAACAGATGATCCAATCCATTTGCTCCCCATGCCACCCCATCCATTGATCCCAGATTAGGAAAACCATGCACAACCTAGTTTTAAGTTACAAGTTTGGGTTTGACAACAAAATGACAAGGTTATAATTAAATAATAAAAATGTATACATAATAAAGAATATATAGGAGTATCACACTCAAAATAAAAAATAGAAAAAATAATTTTCCTTAACTACTTAAGTCTATCACAAAATATTAAGCTTACGAGTCATTCTTAAAGAAGACACGAGTCTCTCGTCGTGTTTAAAATAGTTCATTTCTGCCAAACCTTGGAAATCATACTCGAGTCACTTGTTTATTTTGTACAAGTCCTTTATGTACATTTTCTATCATTGGAAAATATGAAATTTTTATATGGCGTGTGATTCTCTCACTATTTTATTCATGAATCATTCGTGATATTAAAGATGAGTTTATCATACAATTACGAGAGTTTCTCAAGCAATTTAAAAAATAATATTACATCAATTCATTTTCAAACAATCAACTAAATAAGTTACATCTTTGTAATCAATGAATAATTACATGAATATCTTTTATGCATAAAAATCTGACTTATCAACCACACATCTTTCCACAACTAATAAGTTTATTTCATTACTTTTCAAGTAGAAGAATTCAACCCAATTCTAATATTCAATAGAATAAAATAATAAAATAAATATGTAACTTTAATTTTCATATTTAAACCAAAAAAAATCTAAAAAAGTAATAGGTTAATTTCAAAACTCATAAGCACTATCAAATTATTAAACCTAAAAAAGTTCTCTTATATAAAATTGTACCACATTTTAAATTCATAACCAATGAACACTTGCAATTATAAAGAAAATAATTAACTATTTATCTTCTTTACTATTTATTTCCATATTTAATTTTTAAGTTATAAAATATATATTTTAAAACTTATTATTATTAACAAACACATATTTAATAAAAATAATAACTTAATTCTTTTATAAACATAACCCAAATTCATAATAATGTCATAGATCATAATTATTGAAATCATTTTTCCATATGTCAAAATAAAAAAGAAACACAAAACAATCATATATATAGACACACATGTATTTCAAAACCAATAATCATTTTCTTAAAATATTTTAATGACACATAAACACTTATCATTCATCTCTTGTAGGAATCCGTTAGTCCATGTTATTTTTAGTTATAAGTGCATTAAACATGGTAAGTGAAAATAAGGTTCTTACTCAAGAAAAAATATCAATATAAATTAAATTATATAATTATATAAATAAAAATAAATAAATAATATAAATTTAACTGTAAAAAAATATCAATAAATTTAAATAATCAATAACAAATATAAATTATATAAATATACAAATGTAAATTATATAAATACAAAATGTAGAGTTCATTATAAACATATGCAATAAGCTTAAGATAAGATAGTAAATCTTTCCTTAGCCCTTTATACTTTCAGTGACATTCCAAATTTATAAATTTATTTATTATTTTTTAAAATAAAAAAAATCATTATATTCACATATAATATCTTTAAAAGGATGTTTTAATTTCTGACATGGCGCTAAGACTTACAAGATGTTGTGGACTAATTTAAAAAGAATGATTATATAGAAAATTCTCATCTACCTTTTCATTTTTTTTTTCTTCCTATATTTTTTTCCTCCCAACTTCCCACTCTTTTATCCTTATCTCCATTTTATTTTATACATTTTGAAATATGTGATAAATAATTTGAAGACATTTTGGCATATGTGAAATGAATAATTTGAAGAAAATATAGGCTATTTGTATTACAGTTTGAATGAAAGAAATATATCTATAAAAAATCGATGCAAATCTTATATTTATCTTTTTAATATTTATAAATAATCCTTTTAAAAAGAATGTTCAAGTTTCATCATGACATAAAAAGCATACAAATTGTTTATCACAATTTTTTTAAGACTTTGTCTTCAAAATTTTATCTATTATTAATTCAAATAATTCTAAATGAAATAAAAATAATCAACATCCAACTTTAAATTGAGTTAAGTTTTGAATGTCTCCAAGTTTACTTCAAAAGTCATTAATTTGTTTAAAAATTAAATTCTATTAAATATTTGGGATCTTAAGTCTTTTTTACTCTTTCTTACATATTATCTTTAAATAATCATCCTAAAAAGAATGTTTAAGCTTTATTATGGCATAAAAATCATGCACATTATCTATCATAATTTTTTTGGGTTTCGCACTCTAAACTTTGCCTACTATTCACTCAAATGATTCCAAATGAAACAAAAAAACTCATTGTCCAACCCTAAATTAAGTTAAGTCTTAATTAACTCTAAATTTACTTTAAAATTCATTAGTTTATTGAGAAAACTAAATTCTATTAAATATTTGAAATCTTAAGTCTTTTTTTACCTTTTTCTACATATTACATAATACTACAAAAAAATTTGAAAAAAAATTTAAAAAATTTATATTATTTTGATTAATCCATCAAAATTTCAAATAATAATTTATAATACATCATCAACTAAATCAATCACAACAACACAATTTTTAAACAATGCTAATGACCATCATTCGAAATAAGACTATCAAAGTTTAAATGGAAGGGTTGACGGTCATAATCTAAATTAGCATTATTGCCAAAATATTGATAACAATAATCCTTGTAGACTATGTTTTGACTCCTCCCTCTTAAGATTTACATTATGTCCCTAGTTCATCATAGGTAAATAACATGTTGATTATTTAAACATGATTTTAAAGCCTAAACCTTAACAATCCTCCACAATGCATGTTTAAGTTCTCACAACTTCATACGTACTTCAAAAAAAACCAAGCGAGATATCATATATAAATGTTCACATGCACTTGTTTCAACATATAAAAGTTTTTCACAAAATGTGTGTCTCACCTTATACCTATATATACATATTGACAATATACAAGTTGTACAACATTTGTGTCTCATTTTATATATAAGTTGTAATATAAGTTGGATAATATTATTGAAAGAGTTGTAGTTCGATTGGTGAAGATGATAGTTGTTTATATCTATCCACCAAAGTACAAATCCTTCTAAGTATTCAATATGAAAAATCAAGCAGTTGAAATCAAGGTCATATCTTGGATGATTTTAATGACATAAATACCCCTTACTCATAATTGTTTAGTCAAAGAAGCTCACTAGTTTAAATGTATACTTATTGACAATTATAATCTACTATATATTTATTTTCAAAATATAAACTAAGATACCAACACTCTATGTAATTCAATAATTCCATGTAAATACTACATGTTATAACATACCAAAAGAATTAAAAAAGTTACACACACACACACACACACGAATTAAAAATCAACAAATAAAAACACCATTATCAATAATCAAACAACTTAAAAATGCATCAAATGGGTTAAACACACTTTTCCACCAAATGTGTCAATTTCAATGAGACATAGGGTTAAAAATAAAATGCACAACCAAATGATAAAATAGATTATGTGATTGAATTCAATAGTCAAAAGGCTATCCTTGAATTCAATTTTTTAATTATAATTAAATATATCAAGGTAAAAATATAAATTGACCAAAAAAGGCTTAAGCCAATAATCAAACTAGTCAAACCCAAAAACCTATGGATCATACGAATTGAAAGTGTTGAGAGATGTGCTTATAGGGTGTATGATCACCTGCACTTACACACACCCTGAAAGACATGAATTGAATTTGTTGGGTGGTGCATATTCAATATTAATAATAATTATAAATGAATTAAAAAAATAATAATATTTTCATAATATTATAATGATGTATTTAAATAAAAATATGATAATATATTTTTATGTTATAATTGAAAAAATATAGTTAATCAAAAGGATTGTAATTTAATTAGTGAGGATATTAGTTATTTATATTTATTTATCAAGGTATAATTTTTATTAGATATTTAATATGGAGAGTGAAGCAATTAAAATTAGGATTGTGTCTTTGATAATTTTGATGACATAGATACTCCTTATTTGTGATTGCCTAACCAAAAGAACTCATTGATTTAAATATATATTTACTCAATATTACAAATTCACTATATATTTATTTTTGAAATATAAATAAAGATATCAACATTTTATATAAGTCAATAATTTCATATAATACCTTCAAACATACAATAAAAAACATAACAGAAAAAAATCTCATATACTATAACTAAATCAACAACTAGAAAATAATATATTAATATAATAAATAATAAATAAAATGTTAAAATAACAATTATATAATTATATATCAATGTAAGAATATAGAATTAAACCTACTAAGTTCCATGCTCCAACTGAACATTGATAATATTTCAAATCAGTTTGTAAAAAAGAGATGATATTTAAAATAAATAAAAAATGAATGACTTATCTTTAATTGAAAATACTAAAATATCTTGCCGAACTTTGAAAAATCATCATCTTCTATGAATTTGTGCTTGACCCACACTTTTGTGAAATATTGATTTGACTATTATTAATATGCAATTCACATTAAAGATCCACCACACAACCCATATGCATGCAAGCAAGAGAGCTAAAAGAAAGAGATGATATTTAAAGTAAATAAAAAATGAATGATTTATCTTTAATTGAAAATACTAAAATATCTTTCCGAACTTTTAAAAATCATCATCTTCTATGAATTTGTGTGCTTGACCCACACTTTTGTGAAATATTGATTTGACTATTATTAATATGCAATTCTGATTAAAGATCCACCACACAACCCATATGCATGCAAGCAAGAGAGCTAAAAGTAAGAGTCACAATCATTGTGTCAATGCAATAGTAGATGTATTCAATTCTCATTTCTTCTTCTTTATCTCAAACTTGTTGCAATTGTGATTAATTTTATCATTTGCATCTGCAACCACTAAGTTGTAGTTAATCTAGAAGTAGGTACCATCAATTATCATGAATCACATTAAATGATACTACAACATTTTTCATGATTAAATTTATATTTAATCTTCTTTAAGTCAGTCCAATAATTATAAATAAAATTTAAAAAATCTTAAAACATGTATAAAAATTTATAAAAACTAATACATATATCTTGTATACATTTATCTAAAAAATTATAAGGAATATCAATTGCATGACATTTATCTTGTATTTTTCACATATCATATTGTTTAATGTCTTATTATATTTGCCACATATTTCTTATTTATAGGTGACATATTTCTTATTTTTCTTGCATTTTTCAATCTAATTATATCACTGTGTTAGACTTGAAAAAATATTTTTGAAAAAAATATGCACCAAACTCCTTCATATGATGAAGATATTAGTATTTTTCAATCAGTCTTTATAAAAAAAAATGAAAAAACTTTCACACGATAATAAAATGAATATTAAATTTAACACTAAAATTTATATATGATAATCAAATGAACATAAAAGTTAATATTAGATATTAATTTGCAACATCTCACTAACATTACATTCTACCAACATTATCAAATGTGATTGAATATTATACCTATCAATATATTTAAACATGCATAAAATATTGTGATAAGATTAAAATTCTATGCTTACACATAATTATTTTTTGAAATATTATAAAATAAAATATATAAAAAATTTAAATAAATAAAATACAATATAATAATATAATTAATGTTATAATAATTTAATAATATAATAATAATATGGTTAAGCACTTATAATTGACTCTATAAAACATGATCATCATAATAAGAAATAACATCCTACATCTCACTAGAATATTCTAAAATATAACCATTTATACCCTCAACATCCCCATTACCTTCCCCAGTACCTGAGATTGGTTAAGACCCATTGGAATTTTTTAAGGTTGGTTAAGACTCATTGAAATTTTTTAAACCACGTGAATTTTGATAGTTTTCATCAAGTCATCTTTAGTTATAAAATTTTCATCATTTTAAATTAGGGTTGATAAAACACTTCCATTACATAAAATATATCAAGATTATAAAAAATTAATTAAAATATATTCATAAAATACAATATAATGGTTTAAATTTTATATATAATACAAAAATTATAAATAAATTGTAAGTATATATATACTACATAAAATATAAAATAATTATAAGTATATATACTACATAATATATAAAATCAATTAAAATAGTGTATTTTTTTTTGGTTGGTAGCCATTAGCGATGATTTCTTTCTACATAGAAACATATTTATAAACACGATAGTGGTTGAACCAAACTAATTAAAATGTAGAGGATGGAAAGGAGTCAAGAAAGCAGAATGTTGGAAAATAATGAAGGGTGAGGAGAACAAAAAAGAAGAGTGACCTAATTAAAGTATGGAGATGAAGGGACGACTTTAAATAAGGTATGGTTTGAATGAGAGTGGAAAAATATAATGTCCTAATCATATGAGAGGCACAAAAAATATGATATTTTGGAAGAGGGTGGTTCTTCTCAAAGTGAAAGGGTATGTCCCAAGTTTTATATTAGCAATGATCACGTACAACAAATAAGAGAAGTAAAAACATACAGGAAGAGAAGCTAATATTATGGGTTATGCCAAATATTAGATACTAGAGAGTGGGAGCTATGTGCAACAACTTATACAATAGTGGGAGTGGTAGTTGAAAGGAAACTAGATACAATGGTAGTAAAATTTTTGCTTACCATAGTTTATAAATATTAATTTTAAGTCGCTGTGGGGGGGGGGGGGGGGGGGGGGGGGGGGGGGGGGGGGGGGGGGGGGTGTGCGCGGGTGGTGCGGGGAGGGTGGGAGGAGTGGGGGAACAAGGGTTCTTATTATATTTTACATCCTTTTTTTCTTTCTTTTTGCTTCTCTTGTATGCATGCATATACGAGTATTCAATATTTTCAAGTTTCCTCTTGATTTTATTCTCCATATTATCATCTTCATACTCCTATCCTATTCCATCCATTAGTGATTTCTTGGTCCAATAGCCCTATGTAAAACTCTAGAGTTTATTTATTCTTATTGTGGTGGGGTTTTCTTACTTGTATTTATTATATTTTGATCATTTGATGACTTGTTCCCTTCTTCTATAATATTATATGGCCTTTCAACTATGGAATTGTTAGTATAATAAGCATATGTCACCTAAATATCCACCCTTGATGATTATATGATGGGTAGGAGGTGCTTAGTTTTTTTTTTCTTAGCATTTTGAGGTGTTAAAAAAATATCTTTTGAGCATGATGGTATAAATGAAGGATTATATTACTTAGTGACTATGCAAAATATGTTTTAAGGTTTTCTAGACACATCAATGATTATTTGACAACCCATTCCACCAACTATGTAACCATGTTTCTCCAGTATTTCCTTTCCTTTCCCATACTTAGTGGTGTTTTATTTATAGCTAAAATCTCTATTTTTGGTGAGATCAACCTAAGAAATATCATTGTCCACCACTTGATCCTTTTATAATTAATATTGAATTTTTGAATGATTTTCATTTTATAATGTTTCAAATGTTTCATATTTTGAAAATGTACCATATGCATTATATTAATAGTCAAATCATATTATAAATTTACACTAGGAATTGATATTTTCATCATTCCACCCTTGATCAATTAGTGACTTGTTCTTTATTTCACTTCTCATGTTCCTTAAGGGAGGGTTTATAGTTGTATAAATTTTGGTAAAATATCTTCCATTTTAATTTATTGACCACTACCTCTAATTTTTCCTATATTTTTTATTGAGGGTCTTGTTCCATGGTAAATTTTAGTGGCCCATATAGAAATGAACTTGGGTTTTTTTGGTGAATTTCTAAGTATGTGTTTTGAAAGTTTGACAAAAGTTAACAGATGATGTTTAGGCATGTAGGTGAATCAACATACAATGCGTAACTTACCATAGAAGGTATGTTGACACGAGACTATACAAAAAACTCACAAACAAATTTAGTAGTATTTTTATTGGATGACATGCCTTTGTTATTAAAGGATAGTTATGTCATTGCATGATAAACATAATGTCAAATGATAGGTTTACTATCATTCGATATCTATGTTATCTCTCGATAGTGTTGCATGATCATTTGATGATATCATTATCACTTGAAAACATTGTTGTCACTCGAAAATAATGTTGTCACTCAAAAATATTATTGTCATTTGATAATATTTAGCTCAACCTCATTGTTATCACTTGACAACATAGGTGTTTCTCAAGAAAATATTTATTTCATGACACCATATATGTCATATGATAGTTTCACTATCGAATGACAATTATTCTACCCAACAACATCTATGTTGTTTGATGGGTAATAATGTTACGAGTAAGTGACAACTATGCTGACGAGCAACACAAGTTCCTCTAGATGGCAGATATGTTGATATGCTTCAATAATTTGATCCTTGAATGATTATATATTACATATAATGGTGAATAAGCTCATATTGACTTTCGACAGAGTATCAAATTATATTTATATGTATGAAATTTATTTTAAATAGTAGGTGTGCCCACCTAGAAAACTAACTTACACCTAGATAATTTAAGTGAATCCACATTGTTCACCACCTAATAAAATAGCCAAATGCTAATTTCCAAAACTAAAATGTTTGTGAATTAACAATAAATAGCCATTAAAATTTACCCTGCCTTATTCTATTTTCCCTTCATGTCCTCAACTTGATGTTTTTTTCATGGATAATTAATTGGTGTCTCCCAGCCCTTTTCATGTTTGTGGTGAGACATCCTTTAAGAACATAAATACTATTTATCTCATTCATTGTATGAGCATAAATTTTGTAACTTATTGTCTATAATAGGGGTTACATTTATTTTCTCTATTTGGGAAAGACAGATAATGGTTGACAAAATACACGTGACTTAAAAGTTGTATTGTGAGGGAGTAAATACTAGTATCCTCTATAATTTTTAATTTGTAAGGTTTGTTATCAAAATATGGGAATCTTATATACTATTTGATCTTCTATGTGGGGAATAAAAGAGCTAATAACATCTCAAAAACCATAATATGTGCCTTTTAATAAATGAAATATATATTTGACCACAAGTAAATGTTTCTTGTCATTATCTATTTTTTTTAGATCTAGGCAAGAAAACCTATGAGGAATTTTAGGAAGGATGAAGTAGGACAAATATGAATATGTCCTAAAAATATGAATAAAATGTAAGACTCTCATTATTTGGTGCATGAATTTAAAAATAAAAAAATAGAAGTAAAAATGTTTAGCAAACCTCTGAGGATTTTTATAGAGGATGAGGTAGGATAGATAGGAATATGTCCTAAAATTAAAAATAAAATAGAAGTCTCTCATTTTAGTGTGCATGAATTTAAAAATTAGAATTTAGAAGCAAAAACATTTTGGGGTGTAGATATTAAAATATGATATTAGACAATTGACAATGTTAGTTTTAACCTACCTTCACTTTCCATGACTTGTGCATACACATATGGATCTTAATCTCCCTTATCTCACATCTATATGCTTTCCATGGGTCCAACCTTCCCAATTTACTATTAATCACCTATAAAAATTTCATACTCTATGTTTAACCCAAATGTTCATCCCAATTTTTTACAAGACGTTCATGTGGGAATTTTGTGGATGTGAATTACAATAAATAATGTGATTTGCAAAGATAAAAAGGATTTTATCTAGATAGTAGAAGCATAACATAGTTTCAAATAGTTGAAGAAGAAGATAACTAAAGAACTAGTGTTGTCATTGCCAGATTTAAATAAGGTATTTAAGGTAGATTATGATGCAAGTGGTGAGACAATAGAAATAATTTTAATTGAATAAGTAAACCCTATCACATATTTTAGTGACAAGTTAAATGTTGTGAAACACAAATATTAATTGTATGATAAATATTTCTATGTAATTGTGTAAGTGCTAAATAAATGGAGACATTATTTATTACCTTAGTTTGTATTGTCTACATATCTTTAAGCACTACAATTCATTAATAGTCAGAGTAAATTAAATAAGAGACATATTAAGTGGTTTGAATTCCTATGAAGCTATTCAATTTTATTGAAATATAGGATTGGAAAGTCAAATAGAGTAGCAAATGCACTAAGACATAGTTATTTTTTAAAATTAATTAAGATTGGAATTCATATGATTAATTTATAAATAAAAAATATGAAAATGATGAATATTTTCAAGAAACATTTAAATATTGTACAAAACTAATGAGTGGTGATAGAACACCACGACTAGATAATTTTGTTCAAGACATATTCTTGTTGTAAGGATAATAATTTGTCTATACCAATAATTTGATCAAGGAAAAGAATACTGGAGGCTCAAAAGGTCATTTTGATTATGACAAAACATTAGCGCAAGTTTTTTTTTTTTTAAACAAACTATTGTAAATGAGAGTGTATGTGTGAAAATATGTTCAAGTGTGTAGATTTTTTTGACCACAAAAAAAAAAAAAAAAAAAAAAGGTTAAAATTTAGGGTATATCAACCATTGCCTATTCAATAGAAACCATAAAAGGATATAAGTATGGATTTTTTTTAAGGTTTACCTAGAAAATAGAGAGGAAATGATTCCATTTTTGTGACTAGGGACAAATTTTTTAAGATGGAACATTTTTTTGGTTGTAGGAAAAGTAATGATGTCATAAACATTGCTATTTTATTTTTTGGGAAATTTTAAAGTTATATGGTTTTCCACATAGTAGAATTTTTGAAAAAAATGTAAAATTTGTTGAAAAATTATGGAGAATGTTTTAGAAGACAAAGTTTTAGTTTTATTTATCATACTATCCTTAGACATATGAATAGATAAAAGTGGTAAATATAATTCGAGTTAATCTATTAAGATGTTTAATTGAAGGAAAGCCAAAAATATGGTATAATATTGTGGTACAAGTGGATTTTTTATATAATAATTTAGTAAGTAGGAGTACAATAAGGAAAACATTTTATATTTTATATGGGTTGAGTCCTAAATAATTTGTGGAGCTACACAACATAAAAGATGAGAAAAAGAGAAGTTTTGAAGTAAAGAATTTTGTAGAGCATATGTGATAAGTACATAGGCAAATTCATAAATAATTGGATAAAATTAGTGCACAATACAAATAGCACATATGTGAAGAGAAGATAATTAGAATATTAGGTTAGATAATTATTCCTAACACACTTGAGATAGGAAATATTTCCTAAGGGAACTTATGATAAATTGAAATGGAAAAAAGTTTGGCCATATCTAATTTTACAAAATTTTGTGAAGAACACATTTGAAATAGAGTTTCCTAAAAGGATTTATATATCATGTACTCTTAATGTGGATGATTTGTATCCATATTATGAAGGAAAAAGTAGTGAATTGCAAGCACATATTATGAAGAATTGGAAAAGGTGATTGAAATGTGATTTAGAAATACTACACATAGAAAGGAATATACATAATATTTGATAACATGTAAAGGCTGAGGAATATAAATGTGACATGGATAAGTACATCATAAGCTTAAAACAAATAACATCATTAGTAGAGTTGTTAGGAGATGCATGAGTAGGAGTTCATGTTTTCTATTACCTAGGGTAAATGATGTAGTAGCATCTAGGTTCACATGCAATCTTCCATCAATAAAAAATATAATAGTTTAGGAATTTTTTCTAAGTGTGTTTTTTGTGTAAGTGTCATATTACGCATATGTCTAAATGTTTTACATTTACATAATTATTAAATATGTTTCATAAATTATTTATATTATTTTGTGCCACCTTTGTGTGCACATGTCTTTTGTAATTTTGTGTTATATGTACTTGCATACATATGTTTGTAATGTTTCATGTATCTGTTATTACATGTATTTATATTTACTTGGATAGGCTTGTGGAGATTTATATAATAAGTAGTGTTAGTGTGTTTTGAAAACCTAATCTTTCATTGATTTTTGGATCAAATTTATAAGTTTGTTTTCATTTGGATCCCTATAAATTTTAGTTCTTCACGTGGAAGCCAAAAAATTGATTAGATTTCTTAAAGGAGTTTGATCTATAATATGTAAGTCATGCACTAATGTGATATTAATTTGTGTAAAGTGCAGTAAATTATGGTAATGTTCTTGAGCATACATGACCTGATAACAACATAAGGGTTTCTAGCATAATTGTTGGTTGCAACATCTTGCGACTTCATGTGACTATTCATTTGCACTTGGATTTGGCAAACACATCATTATGATGTGTTGTGAATGGATATATTTTTGATTGATTGTAATTTAATTTCAAAATTCATGGGAAGTTGATATGGATTCATTTAATATTTCATATGATATAGTAATCTAGGACATGTTAAGTTATAACATGTTGGTGCCTTAGAATTGTGAGATTTATTTAATATATGTGGTGCATTAAGGTGTGCTAAACATTATATTTATTGAAGGTGAATGTGGGTTTTAGAGGGACCAAGTACCCGTACAAAAGAACCACCTTCATGACTAGAAACATAGAATAAAATATTTAAAAACATAGAAAATAACACAAGTTCACTGGAGAGATACAACAAAGACAACAAAAAAGTAGTTGATACATAACTTACATTTCATAGTAAAGAAAATTATCTATGGATTTTATTTCATTCGTCATAAGCCATAGTCCATTCCTTTATCGTGATTTGGAAGTTATTCTCTAAACTTCCTACCATTTTATCCTTTTCATTCAAAGTAGTCACTCCTTTAAGCTTTTTCCTAGGCCTAGTTTCATTCTCACTTGTTTTTGCATTGTTAAAAAATATAGATAAACCTTCCATACTTTGTATTGCACTATTCACCATTACCTTAATGAAGCTAACAAAAGGATTAATTTTGTCCTTGAGTTCTCTATTCTCCTACTCTAGCATATTAATTTTGTCAGTTAGAATCTCAATCTAAGCAGACATCTCCACTTCCCTCTCCTTTGTGCAGTATAGCCCATATTTTTTGTTGAAGTTATTTACCTCCTATTTTGTTTTTGAATGATTCTTCATAAACCCATGAAGGAAGGATTTATGAAGGCTTACCTCATCCTCCAATATTTATAGTTTGCTTTGATTCCTTGTTATATCCTTAAATGAGTTCAAATCAAAGGTTGCCTAAATTTTAGAATGAGGATCCCCTGTTTGTAAACCTACATAGTCATCATTTCCTTTGCTTCTTGTAGTTTTATGTTTTATGCCTTCCCTATTTCCTGGTAAGTGAGTGTTAATTTGTGTATTTCATTTCACTACATTATGTTTGTCTTTCTCCTTTTGAGTATTTTATTCCTCTACATTAAGTGTGTTAAATGTTGTTAGTGAGTGTAAATCACTTAATACAAATAGGCAAGTCTTGTGCCTATATAATCATGCACCTACACTTGTGAAAAAGAGGTTGGCTAGGGTATTGGAGTGTAAGAATAATTATGAGTGATTATCTAATAATTAGGCTCCACTTGCAAAGACTGTAAGTTAACAAGCATAGATGCATGAATCTAGTGTTTTAATGCATCTCATTGTGATTTTGTGTGTCATTATTTTTAATATGTATTTTTTACATATATTGATTAAAATCTAATAAATGTATATGTGTATTGATGCATTTCATTGCATATTCTATTATGTATTATGAGGGCCTCATCGCAGGGTTCATTTTAAGAGACCATATCAGAAACTCCCTTAGATTTATTTATGTAAATTTAATTCATATCCTTGGAGAATATTAAAATTTAAAAAAAAATCACCTTCTTAAGTTTTTCGTACAGTGATCTATCTACACAGTTAAAACATATAGGTTATGGGATAAATTAAAAAAACATATAATTTTTTTCCTAAAACTTAATATTATTAAATATTTAATTCCTATCAAAGATATACATAATTTTAAAAAAATCATCTAAAACTGAGTTTGTATGTAAAAGTTATGGCCTCCAAAAATTGGTGCTCGATTGTAGTGCATAATGTTATCGCGCGACGACACTATGTCACGCAATGACAATATGTCATGTGACAGTATGAAAAAAATTATATTCTTCTTTAAAATATATACAATTATATATATATATATATATATATATATATATATATATATATATATATATATATATATTTCAAATCATTTTTGTATGCAAAAGTTATGTCCTTCAGAAGTTGGTGCTGAGCAATATAATGCATGTCAACTCAGTGCCAACTTCTGGAGGCCATAACTTTTGCATACATAAATGATTTGAGACAAAATTTTTTTTAATTATATAGATTTTAAAGAATAATATAAAAATTTTCATGCTATCACATGACATTATTCCATTGCATGACATATTTCCACCACACAACATAGTGTCATCACGTGACATAGTGCCATCGTGCGACAACATAATGCACTGTAACAAAGCACCAACTTTCAGAGGCCATAACTTTTGCATACAGACTCGATTTTAGATGATTTTTTTTGAAATTGTATATCTATTCAAGAGGAATAAAAATGTGTACTAATATTAAAGTTTAGGAAAGAAAATTATATTCTTTTTTAATCTATCCCATAACCTATATGTTTTAATTATGTAGACAGATGACTATACATGTCGTGTGATAGCAATATGTCATGCAATGGAAATATGTCACATGATGGAACTATGTCATGCAATGACATGAAAAAAATTATATTCCTTCTTAAAATATGTATAATTTAAAAAACAATTGTCTCAAACTAATGCCATATACAAAAGTTATGCCCTTTAGAAGTTGTTGAGTTGCATCAAAGCATGCCACTAGGTGACAACATGTTGCTGAGTGACAGCATGCTACTGAGTGACAACATGATTCTAAGTACTAACATGCTACTAAGTGGTATCATGATGCCAAGTGACAACATACTATCGAGCAACAACATCATGATGCTATCAGGTGACAACACCATGATGCAGTTGAGTGATACCGAATGCCAACTTTTCAAGGTTGTAACTTTTGTAAATGGACTCAGATTGAGATATATTTTTTTAAATTGCATATTTCTTTGATATGAATTCAAAATATATATATATATATATATATATATATATATATATATATATATATATATATATATATATATATATATATTATATGGATGGTCTCATAATTATTATAAATGATTGGCAAGCCAACCCCTAAAAAAATTTACATTTCAAAAATTTAGGTGAATGGGTCTTATATACTACTCCCAAAAAATCACCAAATGCAATTTACCAAAAAGTGAATATTCATGAATTAATGAATATTCACCACTAAAATTTACCCTGCCTCATGGTCTATGGCATATCTCAATTTAGACCCCTAACTATGGTTGCATCACATGGGAAGGATGATATATACTACATAGGTTATAAAAATCACACATTTGAATAAAATACACATATGAAAACATAATGTAGGATAAGTTGATACATGGTAAGCATCTACACAAGGATAATCTAGATTTCACAAGATTGATCCACATTGAAAAATAATATGCTTTGAGAGAGATATAATATGCCACTACTAAGATAGGTGGATAGATCATAGAAGTAATTTTTTAATGCAAGGGACTTGTGGCATGTTAGGTGGACAATGAGAGCTAAATCAAAATATTCGATAGGGTTCGAAGGGATATAGGAAAACTATAAATAGGTACCATGACCTATAATTTTAGACACATGTATCTAAATCAGGTTGAACACTATGTAGATGTTGAGCCCAAGAAATTAGAGAAAGATTAGAGTTAGGATTTGAAGGATTCAATAGTGGATTCCTTGTTTATTTGTAAAGATCATCATTTTGTAGTGACGAATGTAAATAAAATATCTAGGGTTTTAATAAGGATGTTGTACATGTTAATGAAATATGAATTATTTGAACTTGTATTTTTTCCTATAATAGTGTTTTTTATATTCTTGGATGATTTTTTTGTTGTATGGTTTATTCTAGTAATATGATGCACTTGTATATATCTTTATGATTTTTTGTCATAATTGGGTTTTGAATGTTCTCTTGTTTCTCCCTAAATCAGATTTTAAGTATTTAAGATTAGATGATATGCTAATACCATGAGTATTCATTATCTGTTACATGACATATGGCCTACACAGGGCATTAGTGAAAAATCATTAAGAATCACAACATCACCATTGGGATAAAGTATCAATAAAATAGGTGATAAAGAAAGAAAAATTTAAAACTTATTAAAAATTTCTTCACATTTGACCTTGTCAACAAAAACTTCTTGCCTTATAATTGAAGGTAATTTATAGGATTAGAAACTCTTAAAATGGTTTCAACAAACCTTTGATAATAATTAGTAAGCCCCATGATTTTTCTTACTTAGTGCATGTTTTTAAACATGGGACATTCCACAATAACTTTTATCTTTATAAGATTTGTTGATATGCCCTTCTTAGAAATGATATGATCCAAATAATGAATCTTGTCCCAAAAAATGAATATTTGGAAAGTTTCCAATAAAGCCTATTTTCTCTTAACTTTTGTAAACCAACTACAAATGATGTTCATGTTCTTGAATATTACATGAAAAAAACATTATATCACCAAGATATTCTAAAAACAGTGATCAAGATAATCTCTTAACACATTATTCATGAGATTTATTAATGCAACATGCACATTTTAAAACCCAAAGGTCATGAGAGTGAATTCATAGTGTTTATACCTTGTTTAAAGTTTTTTCTATGGATTTCTTAATCCTTAATACATAGTTGATGATAACCATAATGTAGATTTATTTTTGAAAACACTAATACTCCCTTAATATATCTAAAAATTTATCATTATAGGGTACCCATTAAATTTTTTGAATGGTTGATTTGTTCAACAGCTTGTAAGCAATGCAAAATATTACGATATTATCTTTTTTCTTAACAAAAATGACTAAGCTAAATAAAACCTTTACTTACCACCACTTATAGTTATATTTATGTTTCTTTTAGGTGTTTTGGATGCCTAAACTAAGTAAAGTAGTATATCTATAGAAAAATATAACTCTTATAATAGGGGTATCCTCTATAACTCTTTAAGAAATATGTATCTTTGTACTCCTAAAGGATTGTATGATCATGTACATTTAGTTGTCCTTATTGGATAGATATTTAATTTGTACATAAATTTTTTGGCATCCATTCTTGGCTTCCTTATGATTTTGTAACATTGAAGCTAATGACATTTAAATTTTAATGCCTTGCAACATTATTAAAAAAAATTGATCATCAAAACATCAATTCTTTCTCTAAAAATAGCAAAAATTCACTTAACACAAATAGAGCCAATCCATTCCTAGTATGATATAATATTAACCTAAATGGATTAATAACAGGTCTAAGTTAATCACAAAGACACCTAAGTCCAATGAAAATTGATTCAGAAACTCAAAAATTGGTTAATGCCTTTCAATATTTAGCTCTACCTTCTATTTTGTTTTCATTTTTACAATTTTTATTCCATATTATTTACTATAGAAGGAGTTATAAATCTATTAGATTCATCAAATCAAATGAAATATAAATCTCATATCTAAAATTGTCATCTCTGAACTTGACTATGATGGTTTGATTGTTTACAAAATATTATCCATGGTCGCATAAATTTGATTCTTACACCCTTGATTCTTTTTTTGCTCTAGGATTTTTTGTTCATAATAATATTTACCATGATTTTAATAACCTAAAATAGATCCTCTAGACTGTATTAGTATTTAATTATCCAAAATCACAGGTGTGTTAAAATTAGTCATATTGTTAAAATGAAAATATGTCATTTTAAACCTTGATTTCTATTTATGAATATTTATAGCATAATTTACAAATTTTATGAAATTATTTTTGGTCTCACAAATCCTTTTTAAACTCTTATAATTTACCAATTTATTCAGTTGGGTCACTTTAACTTTTAAATCTTGCCTTGGATTGAGATGAGATGTCTCTTTTTATTCTACCTAATAAGAACATTATATAGTAACAACCAAGTCAATTAACTTAATCATATTCACATCATGCATGATAACATCATAGAGACCCAATTTAAAATTTATCTCTTTCATGTATTCTCTATGCATATAATTAATATATTTTAAAATACTCATGAAGTTAGCTTCATATCAACAATGCATAATTTTTTTGATGCAATAGTTGAAACTCAATTATATTTTTATCTATATGAATTGTAGATAAGTATTTGCCACAAAATTGTTCATGAAATATCACATATCCTTTTTGGATACTCAATGTATCCCAATAAATAAATACTTCTTCACCAAAATAAAATATTCCTATTCAATATTTTTCAATAAAGTCCATCTCTTAAAGCCCAAATTTATTTTGAATATTTACTAGCCATGATTTCACTACATCTTCAACATGCTTTCTAGTGAAATGAGGCAATGATTAATTATTAAGGTCACAAATAAAAGGTACCATCTCTACCTTTATTTATTTTCTATGATATTTTCTTAATTCATGTCATGTTCTTTATTATTTTGATTCTTATATCATACATGATTTCTATAAATGCTGGAAATGGAGGTCTCTTGAAACTTTATGTAGTCTTGGATAGTTTTTAAAACTACCAATACTTTTTTGGAATATTGTTTCATGATCAAGGGATGGTTGTGGGTCATTTTGATTTTCTTAATCATTTAAGTTAATATATTTTGTCTAAAGCCTCTTTTACCATCTTTATTGACCTTACCTTCCCAATAATAATGTATTCACTATTAAAAAAACTAATAATAATAAATATTAAATAAATAAGTTCAGATAAATTTCTCCAAAGTTTCTTAAGTTTTAGAAAATCTTGGCTCTAATATCAAGTGTTTCATTTTTAAGAATTTTCTATTTGTAGTAAAATTTTATGATCTCTTTATTAATTTTATTTATGAACTAAGTTCATTAATTTTTTTAACATAACATTATAATGATGATTGTTTCTAATATAAGTCTTAGATTCATATATTGGCATAGTTATATTACTTATCTCTTGTTATTTCTACATTTTGCAATTAACTCTTATATGAAAAAATAATTTTTAAACTTTGAAACATATTCTTACTTCCATCTTTGATAGGTTTGAAGGATAACTAAAGCTATATATGCATACCATTGTAAATATAAGTCAATATTAACAATTAAGTGTAGATATTTAGCTTTCACTAACAATCCTTAACCTATACATTATTCATATTAATACCCAAAAGCCTTTTCACTAATATTATTTACTTATATTAATAATTATTATGTTATTAATTATCTTTAGGTCTATTTTTTTCTTTTAAAACTCTTCATTAATTTTATAACGTAAGAAATATAACAATAATGAAGAACAATCACATTGCTCTTGACTATCTTTATATAATCATTTTTGAATTAAACTACTTTTTCAAATATTTAAACTTAAATGAAAGATTGATCTTAATTCATGACTTGAAGTTATAAGCCTAATATCCTAATACACAAGTTTGTGCCATCAAAATAAATGTTTAAGTAACTTTTTCTTAAATTATCAATTGTTCAATGAAATTAATCTAACATCATAGTCTTCATATCACTACTAATAAATTTCTAAGAAGACACCAAAATATACCCAAAGATTAATAATATTATGTGAAACATGATTTTTTTAATAAATAATTATTATGATTAAATTTTAATTGAATAAATAACTATAATAGTTACATTTTAACAAAATTTAATCAATAATAAAAAACACCTTATCAACATCAATTTTTTATAGTGATAAAAATATCAACAAACATTAGGCTTGTAAAAAATATATTTTATAATTTGCAATGAAACTTTTCCATTGAAATTTTTCGTATTCACCTCTCAGCTAAAATATATTACTTGTAATCCAAATATCTATTCAATATAAATTCAAATTGAATAATACAATTCTTATAATCACTTAATGTTCAATAAAATTCAAGCTATAAAAAATAAAATCAAGATTCTTTCACTTAATGATCCCTACAATATAACATGCATTTAATCAACGTAATTACCACTTGAAATCCAAATATTTTATAATAAATTTATAATTAAAAAATGAGTTAGATGTTCTAATCCATTGGCTCTCCATGCCACCCCATCCATTGATCCTAAATTAGGAAAACCCCACACAACCTAATATTAAGTCACAAGTTTGGGTTTCACAATAAAACAACAAAGTTCCAATTAAATAATAAAATTGTATACATAATAAAAGTATATAAGAGTGTCACACACAACCAAAAAAAATGGAAACAAATATTTATCCTTTACTAATTAAATCTATCACAAAATATTATGTTTACGAGTCATTTTTAAGGAAGACACAAGTCTCTCATGATGTTTAAATATAGTTCATTTGTGCCAAACCTTGGCAATCATACTCGTGTCACTTGTGATTCTCTCACTATTTTACTCGTGAATCATTTGTGATATTAAATATGAGTCTATCATATAATTACGAGAGTTCTCAAGTACTTAAAAAAATAATAAAATATCAATTTACTTTCAAACAATAAACTAAATAAGTTATCTCTATGTAGTCAATGAATAATTATATGAATATTTTTAATATTGATGTAGAAAAAATAAATCAATTTTTTGAAGGCCATAATTTTTAATCCATAATTTTGTTTGAGCTCTTCCACGTCCTAAAACAACTGTATCAAAAAGTTCAATTATGTCCTAAGCCACTCCATCTACTTAGATTTGATTTTGATATTTTTCGAAGGCTAAACGTGATCATTTGAGGGTCCAAAATAAACGTTTAATAATTTTTTTGAGAATTTTCTATTTTTAGAAATTATATATTTTTAGAACTGGAAGTCAAATTCAGTTGAATTTTGTTCCATAGGCTAATTTTAGAATTTCGGTTATTTCGATAAAATTTTAGAGCCGCACATGCTTGTATGCGAAACTTATTATAAATAATGGCTGCTAAAAATAGACATTTTTTTTTAGATTTTAGATTTTTTGAATTTTTACACATTAACTTAAAATTCTGAGTTGAGACTTATTTAAGCATGGTTTTATTTTGTAATTATTTCAAGCAATCAATACGAATCAATTCGAAGTATTGTTTCAAAATCTTAACCTATCGATAATTTTTTTGTTCTTGATAATTTTTGAGTTCATTAAATATATAAAAATTTAACTTATCAACCACACAACTTTCCAAAACTAATAAGTTTGTTTCATTACTTTTCAAGTAGAAAAATTAAATCTAATTCTAATATTTAATAGATTAAAATAATAAACTAACATTTAATTCTATTTTTCAATTTTAAACTAAAAAAAATTTAAAAAATAATAAATTAATTTCAGAACTCACGAACACTATCAAATTATTACACCTAAAAAAATTATTTTATATAAATTGTACTACATTATAAATTCATAATCAATGAACACTTAAAATAATAAAAAAGACAATTAACTATTTATCTTTATTACTTTTTATTTCCATATTTATTTTTTAAATTACAAAATATATTTTCAAAACTTATTATTATTATTAGCAAATACATATTTAATAACAATAATAACTTATTCCTTTATGCACATAACCCAAATTCATAATAATGTCATAAATTATAATTATTGAAAATATTTTTCTATGTATCAAAATAAGAAAGGAAACACAAAACAATCCTATATATATATATATACCTTCACTTATACTTATATATTTAAAATTAATAATCATTTTCTTAATATTATATATATATATATATATATATATATATATATATATATATAAATAATTCATGCCTTGCAGAAATCATTAACCCATATTATTTTTAGTTATGAATGCATTATATATAATAAATGAAAATAAGATTCTTACCTAAGAACAAATATCAATAAATTCAAGTAGTCAATAGTATATATATAACTTATATGAATATATAAATATAGAAATTAAATTATATAAATATATAAATTTAAATATTATTAATAAATTTAAATATTTAATAACAGATGTAAACTATATGAATATATAAATATGGATGTAAATTATAAAAATACAAATGTAAAGTTCGCTAGAAACATATGCAATGAGCTTAAGATAAGATAATAAATCTCTTCTTAGCCATTTTTTCTTTCAATAACATTTCAAATTTATAAATTTATCCATTATAAAACAAAATAATAAAATCATTATATTCAAATATAAAATATTTAAAAGACTTGTAGTTATTTACATGGCTCTAAGACCTACAAAATGTTATGAACTAGTTTAGAGAGAATGACTATATAGAAAATTCTCTTCTCCCTTTTCACTTCTTTTTCTTTTCTTCCTATATTTTATTCTCCCAACTTCCCAGTCTTTTATCTTTCTCTTCATTTTACTTTATACATTTTGGCATATGTGAGATGAATAATTTATAAAAAATGCAAGCTATTTAGATTACAATTTGAATGAAAGAAATGTATTTGTAAAAACTTCATGCAAATCTCATAAATTCCCCTTTAATATATATAAATAATTCTCCTAAAAAAAAATGTTCAAGCTTTATCATGACATAAAAAGTATGGAGATTGTCTATCATACTTTTTCAAATGATTTCAAATGAAATTAAAAAAAATCAATGTCCAATCTTAAACTAAGTTATGTTTCTAATGGCTCTAGGTTTACTTCAAACGTCATTGATTTATTGAAAAATTAAATTATATTACCCTTTCCGACATACTATCTATAAATAATCATTTAAAAAAAAATGTTTAAACTTCATCATAACATAAAAAATATACACATTATCTATCACAATTTTTTTTGGACTTCACATTCAATACTTTACCTATTATTCACTCAAATGATTCCATATGAAACAAAAATATCTAATATCCAATCTTAATTTAAATTAAGTTTTAAATAATTAAATTTACTTTAAAAATCATTAACTTAATTAAAAAAACTAAATTCTACTAAATATTTAAGATCTTAAATCCTTAACCTTTTCCTACATATTAAATAATGTTACAGATAATGTGAAAAAGATTTTTTTTTAAATTAAAATTGTATTATTTTGATTAATTCATCGAAATTTCAAAGAACATGTAATCCATCATCAACAAAATTAATCACAACAACATAATTTTTAAACAATACTAATGACCATTATTCGAAATAAGTCTTTATCATAATCTGAATGGAAGGGTTGACGAAGTCATAATCTAACTTAACGTTATTACCAAAACATTGATAACAATAATCAACAAACATTATATAAAAAAAATTAAAAATCAACAAACGAGAACACCATTATCAATATCAAAAGACTTCAAAATACATCCAATGGTTTAAACACATTTTCCAACCACACGTGTCGATTTCAACGAGGCATAGTTTTAAAAATAAAACACACAACCAAATGATAAAATAGATTATGTGATTGAATTCAATGGTCGAAAACTATCTTTGCATTCAATTTTTTAATCATATTTATATATAATCAAGGTAAAATTATCAATTGACTGAGAAAGGCTTAAGTCAATAATCAAACTAGTCCAACCCAAAATCATGTGTGAATTGAAATCGTTGAGAGATGTGCTCATAGGGTATAGGATCACCTATAAAATATATCAATTGAATGTGGTACACATCCAACATTAATAATAATTATAAATGAATTCAAAATAATAGTAATGTTTTCATAATATCATAATGATGTATTTAAATAAAAATGTAATAATATGTTTATAATATATTTTTATTTTATAATTAAAAAAATATAAAATTGAAAAAAAATATAATTAATTAAAATAATAGTAATTTAATTAGTAAGGATGATAGTTGTTTACATTTATTTATCGAGATACAAATCTTTTTATATATTTGATATAGATAATAAAATAATTAAGATTAAGATCGTGTCTTGATTAATTTTGATGATGTGGATACCCTTTATTTATAATTGTGATGATGTGAATACCCTTCATTCGTAATTGTTTAACCTAAAAAAATCACTAATTTAAATATATATTTACTCAATATTATAAATCTATTATATATTGGACGAAAAACTACTCGATGAATTTGTAAATGACGGAATGAGGTCGAGCTCTGCGACTCAACGGTAAGCTAGGGCAACCGTGCCCTAGCTGATGGTACTTTTTTTTTTTTTTTTTGCTGAGAGTGCGAAGCTGTGGACGGTGGAGCGTGGAATTCGTGGAGGAGAGTCTGAGCGCGAGGGGCAGGAGGAGATTAATATGGTGCTGAGGAGATGGCATTGGGTGAACAGAGCAAGCTCAGAGGGGAGAGGAGTTTCAAGGATGTGGTCAGTATTGATTCCCAAAGGAGGGACGCCAGCTTCAAAGACTGGTCTGGGGCAAGTCAGAAGGTTGGTTTGCAGGGCACCGGTGCTGGGGGAGGATCCAGAATTTCAAAAACTAATGGGTGTCTGGAGCAGTGTGAGGAGTGCCCCAAGCTCATTATTCCTTTTGAAATGATTGCAAAAGATGTGGAATATTATTCCAAACACTCATTATACTGCAAGTTTTTGGGGCTGAAAGTGTCTCTGCCTTTCCTGGAGAACTGGGCTCGAAGAGTTTGGGAGCCGGAGGGGGAGATGGAAGTAGTGTTGCTGGCCAACAGGTTCTTTATGGTCTCTTTTAACTGCATTGCTGACATAAACTGGGTTTTTGAGGGAGGCCCGTATTTCTACAACCAGGCAGGCCTCTTTGTGAAGCCCTGGCAAGCGAGATTCAATCCTTCTGAAGAGCTGCCTAACAGGGTCCCGGTTTGGGTTAGGCTCCCTCAAATACCGATTGAATGTTGCAAAGAGGATGTTTTACAGATGATTGCTGCAATGCTTGGGAAGCCGGTGGGATCATCCTCACAAACCACGAGTAAGAGAATTATGTCCTTTGCTCATATTTGTGTTGAAATTGACCTGAGTAGGCCTATACCGGATGCAATAGAAATGAGTGCAGGATCTTATTCTTGGGTTCAATAGCTAGATTATGAGACACTGCCCTTTAGATGCCGTTTGTGCCATGAGTACGAACATTTGGTTAGAAGATGCCCAAAGGCAAAATCGGAAGGACAACAACACTTTTCCTCACCTCAGGAGAAGTATGCTACCTTTGATGACAAGAGGAAGAAAAGTGGGGCAGGTGGGGATAAAGATGTGGAGGGCTTTGTGCAGGTTAAGTCTCAGAGTAGAAGCAGCAGGCATAAGCGATCCTTTAGGGAGCGGCAGGAAGAAGAGATTTTTAACAGGTTTGAGATTTTGGAAGAATTGGGGCAACAGGGGATTTACCCTGGTATTCCTAATGAAGAGAAAATAGGCATAGAAATTGGGATGGATGGTATGGCTTCCTCTTCTCTAGTAAAACATACAGAGGAACCCCCCATGCCGATGATTGTGGAAGAGCAAGGAGAAGGACAGCTTCTAGTAGAGGTGACAGGAGAGGCGAATCAGGACTTAGAGGTTGAGAGATTGTCATCACTTCAACCGGATACAAGAGGGGAGAAGAAAGGGAAGACGCCTCCTTGTTTGGGAATTCTCCAGAAGGAAGGAAAGAAGGGAGCAGCAGATAAAGGAATAAAGGCAGGTAGGAGAAAGGATTTAGAGAAGTTAAAAATGATGGGGGAGAATTTGGTGGAATCTGGGTCAGTCAAGACCTTAGATGAGTGTCAGGATCTTGCTCCTCAATTAGAGCACATATGATTACCTCTTGTATTAGCAACTAAACATGAAATTTAACCATAATGAATAAGTAACTAGAAATATGAAACAACACAGGATATGAGAGACAATACACAATTGTATTAATAAACACTCAGAAGAAAATACAATAAAGAAGATGCCACTTCTTCTTCCACCTCAAAGGCTTGCCACACCTCAAGACCTTCTTCCCTCTCTCTCACGGTCACAACAATCAACTCCAATACAGAATTGATGTTCACCTCCACCAGTTAGTAACACGCTGCCAGTACACCAAGCACACAATCGTACTCCAAGTAGATCTCCTGCTCTCTACTGTCACCTGTAAATCACCAGACCTTACTCACCATTGTAGATCTCTAAACGTGGTCCTGCACACCTGCTGACCAAGATCATACATATACAAAGAACCCTTCTGATTCTCCAAACCAGCACCCACACTTGGTACTGTGGCACTAGGAAGAACACACCATTGCTCTCCTCTCTCAGAAGGAGCTTATTTAGCTCTCTTACTCTCCAGCACTTTAGTTTACAATACAGCCCATGAATCTATTATATAGATCTCATGCTTACAATAATTAGACTATCTTAATTACAATAATTAGACACGCAACTCCAAGACTATAATTAGCCTTTAACATGCAAACTGACAGTCCAAAAATAGACTCTCCGAAATCCACATGCAAACTGCATGTTCACACATAGGTTGTCGACGTCAGCTCCTCCCTGATCGATGTCAGCCAACTCATAACTGACGTCGATTGCTTCTGCACTGCTATCTAATCGACGTCAGTTGATTAGACCGATGTCGATTGCCTTGCAACTCTCTGCAACCTCCGTAACTTTTCTTGTTTGCATCCTAGTGAAGCTTTTAGCTCCACAACCTAACAATCTCCCACTTGGAGATAAATAGCTGCACTTATACCTGTATCTGTACACCGTCTAATTTATTCCCTAGCTTGTATCCCTCTTCAAGCTCAATCCTGAAGACCAACCACCACACATCCTGTGATGCCTTTCCTGTCATCCAAGTAACCTGCCACATCCGAACCTACAACTCCATGTAGTGAAGACCTTGACCCTGCATAACATGTTAACCTACTGCTAGTCCCTCTCAGATACCTGAGAATCCACCTTCCCCGAATTGGATCCAAACTCTCTGACAACTCCCACTACTTGGGAAAACTTAGGTCTACACTCAACCTCATGTGATTTCGAACACTGTTCTAAGCTCTGCTTGAACTGTCCAGCCCTTGGTGTGCGTATCGATTCTGCATCCTGCATCTTGAACCTCGCCAACACCTTCACATCAGCTCCCACTGGAGACAAAATCTCCATGTCTCTTATGCCAAAGAATTTTGCTGCTCCAAATTCTTCATGACATACCTCTGAACTAACCTTACCTTTAGCTCAGCAAATCCTTGTATGTACGAACCTACTAGCATATCACCCACATACAGTAACAAGATAATGTTGTGACCATCATCCACCTGGTAAGTCAAACACAATGGTTACACTGACATTGACTGAAGCCCTGCTTTGTCATCCACCTGTCAAAACCTGTACCACTGTCCTGCAGCTTCCTCAAAACCATATACCTTGGCCTTCCATCTCACATATCCATCCACTCTCTTCTTTAACTTGGGAATCCATCCATCTTTCAGTGCTTCCTTCTAGCTGATAACTCCACCAACAAACTCCTATTTGGTTCTTCTCCAAGGACTCACACTCCTCATCCATGCCAAGCTCCCATTGTTTTTGGATTCTACCTGCATTGCCTCTTCACATCTTCCTAGTTCTTGACCATCAATAAGCAATATAAAGAAGGTGAACAATGAATATGAGGTTCACTTACCCTTTCAATCCTCGATATGAGCATTTGAGACCTGTTGACAGCGTGCTGTCCACCCACCATCCGTTCCAGTGACCGATCTCAGCCATCTCCTAGTCTGCATTCAATCGATGTCGATTCCCTGCACTGACCCTGACTATCAGCGTTGTTTCCATGGCCGACATCGGTATCCCTCCTGCCGACATTGATTCCTGTCTGACTCACATCTGTCTTCTTGTTGTCAACGTCGATTACTGTCTGATTGACGTTGGTACCTGTGTTTGCCTGAGTGATGACCTTTTTGCTCGCGAGCTCCTTTTGGGTCAAAACCCTGTTCAAATTAACACAGCCCTGCTCAGAATAATTTAGTCCCCTCAACTGATCTCTGTCCACCATCTCTTCCATGAAAACCAAGGCTTTCTAGTTCTTAAGTTTGTCAAAGACATCTGACCTCCGCTTAAAAACTTGCATTCCCCTCCTACATATGTGACCAAGCCTACAAAGCCACATCTCTGCAATAGAAGGTGAATTAGTAATATAAGTAGATAGATAAAGGATACCTACTTTCTTACCACCATCTAATTCAAGTGCATCCGCTGTGAGAGTTACTGTGCATCTCCCATCACCTAACTTTCTTGAAGAAATTAGACTCATCTCCAAGATTGGAACCTGCATGACCTTCTTCAACACCTGTGTGTTACCTGTCTGCAATTTCAGCTTCACTTCCCCTTCGTCAATAATTTGACAAGGCTCACCAACCCCTAAATAAATCTCTCCAAAGTCTCCAAGGACATACCCATGAAAAGATGCTCTATTTCGAGCTGCATGGAAAGAGGCAAAAGAATCTATAAACCAAGATTCTACTTTATCCAGAGCAACCTGTGCAACAATACTTGCAACATCTGCTTCTACACGCTGATCTTCTATCGACCAACAATCTCCCTTTACCTGCTCTTTCTTTCCATCAATCAGACCATTCGTGCTATTCAGTTTCTCCATTTGTAGCTTACTTTCTTCTACCATTGCTATACTCCCACTCAATCTGAAACCCCTGAGAGTGACCTATAATCAACAAACACTAACCAGATCTGAAACCACCTGTTAGTAACCCAACCAAAAGCTCTAATACCACATGTCAGGATCTTGCTCCTCAATTAGAGCACATATGATTACCTCTTGTATTAGCAACTAAACATGGAATTTAACCAGAATGAATAAGTAACTAGAAATATGAAACAACACAGGATATGAGAGACAATACACAATTATATTAATAATCACTCAGAAGAAAATACAATAAAGAAGATGCCACTTCTTCTTCCACCTCAAAGGCTTGCCACACCTCAAGACCTTCTTCCCTCTCTCTCACGATCGCAACAATCAACTCCAATACATAATTGATGTTCACCTCCACCAGTTAGTAACACGCTACCAGTACACCAAGCACACAACCATACTCTAAGTAGATCTCATGCTCTCTGCTGTCACCTGTAAATCACCAGACCTTACTCACCATTGTAGATCTCCAAATGTGGTCCTGCACACCTGCTGACCAAGATCATACATATACGAAGAACCCTTTTGATTCTCCAAACCAGCACCCACACTTGGTACTGTGGCACTAGGAGGAACACACCATTGCTCTCCTCTCTTAGAAGGAGCTTATTTAGCTCTTTTACTCTCTAGCACTTTAGTTTACAATACAGCCCATGAGTCTATTATATAGATCTCATGCTTACAATAATTAGACTATCTTAATTACAATAATTAGACACGCAACTCCAAGACTAGAATTAGCCTTTAACATGCAAATTGACAGTCCAAAAATAGACTCTCCAGAATCCACATGCAAACTGCATGTTCACACACAGGTTGTCGACGTCGGCTCCTCCCTGACCGATGTCAACCGACTCATAACAAATGTCAGTTGCTTCTGCACTGCTATTTGACTGACGTCGGTTGATCAGACCGACGTCAGTTGCCTTGCAACTCGTTTTGCAACTCTCTGCAACCTTCGCAACCTCCATAACTTCTCCTGTTTGCATTTTGGTGAAGCTTTTAGCTCCACAACCTAACAATGAGCACTTCATGAACCCTATGAAATGATTACAGTCTCTTGGAATGTGAGGGGCTTGAATAACAACCCCAGACAAAAGGCTATTCAAGATTTAGTCAGAAGTAGGCATCCTGATATTCTCTTTCTACAGGAAACCAAAGTTTTTGTGGAATACATGTTGGATATAACACCTAAACTATGGAGGCAAGGTCTATGCTAGTGTATTGGAGCTCACGAGATAGTAGGAGGTTTAGCCTATTTTTGGAATCCTCATAGAGTTTAGCCGATTGCTTGGATTGTCTTTAGATGTGTGATATCCATGGTTGCTTTGTGCACAGATTCGGGTGAGTATGTTCTGTTGATGAACATATATGCCCCCAATGATTTACAGGGTAAGCAAATGGTGTGGAATAACTGGCAGGTGCTTCACCATGAGTATCCATACCATCCTTGTATCATAGCTGGCAATTTCAATGCGATATTAGATCTTTCGAAAAAAAGGGGGGGTAACACTAGAGTGGAGCCGTCTTCTCTTCTGATCAGGGATAAGATTTTGGAATTTAACTTAGTAGACATTAAGCCAAGCAATGGTAGATTCATGTGGAATAATAGGAGGTTGGGTGAAAATTGTATTGCAAAGCATATTGACAGATTTCTTACTTCCTACTTTTGGGTGGGAAGCCGATGGATTTTGAATTTTGAGATCTTAGACTGGCGAGGGTCGGATCACTGGCCAATTCAGTTAACCATCTCCGTGGCTCAAAGGCAATAGAAATCTTATTTCAAATTTTAGCTTATGTGGTTGAGAGATCAGGATTTGTTTAATCATGTTGCTGATTGGTGGAAGGAGGGTCGACCAAGGACGGGTAAGGCAATATATGTATTTTCCAAGCTCCTTTAGTATGTGAAATACCAGCTCCAAAGATGGAACAAGTAGACTTTCAAAAACTTATTTCAGGAAAAGAAGGAAGCGCAGCAGAGGCTGAATGACATTACCAGAATGATTAGAGAGGATGGGCTGTCTGAGATTCTTCTGAAGGAAGAGGAGAAGGTGGCTCAAGAGCTAGAGGAATGGGAGTTGAGAGAAGTAATATTCTAGAAATAGAAGGCTAGGATTGAGTGGTTGCAAGAAGGGGACAGGAACACAGCATTTTTCTTCAATTCGGTCAAAGTAAGGCGTCATGGTAATGTGATCTCATCTATGAGGACAAAAGGGGGGAGATGGTATATTCTATTGGAGCCATTTGTCAGGAGGTGAAATAGTATTTTAGCTCCCTTTTTTAGGATAATGGGATAAGGGATGAGGCAACAGAGGAATTGATATTATCTAGCATTCCTTCTATTGTTTCACCTGATATGAGGATGCAGTTGATGAAGCCTATTTCTATGGAAGAGCTGAAGAAAATGGTTTTTATGATGAAGAAAGGTAAAGCCCCTGGTCCAGATGGGTTCTCGATTGAATTTTACTAGGAGTTTTGGGAGATTATCAAAAATGACTTATTGGTTGTTGTCCAAGAGTCCAGGGAGAACAAACAGATGCTGCGAGCCTTAAACTCTACCTTCCTTGCGCTTATCCCCAAGGAAGAAGGGGCTGATCGATTCAGTAAATTTTGCCCCATCTCTCTTTGTAATGTGATTTACAAAATTATTTCCAAGTTGATTGCCGAAAGATTAAAGGGATGTCTGAAGGGACTGATCTCAGAGGAGCAAAGTGGCTTTGTGGAGGATCAACAGATATTGGATGGGATAGTAATTGCTACGGAAGCTATCCATTCCATGGCCAAGTCAAAGGAGAAGGCTATGTTTATAAAGTTGGATATGTCCAAGGCATACAACAGGGTTCGGTGGCCTTTTCTTCGAAGGATTATAGAAGCTTTTGTCTTCGAGGACAGCTAGATTAGTTGGGTTATGAGTTGTGTCACTTCAACCTCTTTCTCAGTTCTGATTAATGGTGAGCATTCACGCCTATTCGGGGCAACTCAAGGAATGCGGCAGGGTGATCCTCTATCGCCTTACTTGTTTCTTCTACTAGCTGAGGGGCTGGGGAGGAGAATGAAGAAGTATACTGGTGAGGGAGTGATACATAGGTGGAGATGGGGTGGAGGGATTCCAGTTCTCTCTCATCTTCAGTTTGTAGATGATGTGGCCTTGATGGGTTTGGCCACTTTACAGGAAGCCAGTAATATTCGCAGATGCTTGGATGCCTATCTGGTAGCTTCGGGTCAGATGATTAATGAAGAGAAGTCATCCATATTCTTCTTCAACATGCCTCATGTTATTTAGAGGAGAATTGGGGACATCCTTCAGTTTCAGGTTGGGAGCCTACCGGTTATGTATCTGGGGATTCCCATTTCTAAGGGTCGACAGGCCAAGGAGTCTTGGCAGGGGATTCTAAGCAAATTCAGGGCCAAGGTTAATCATTGGACTCATAGGTGGCTATCCTTTGCCGGTAGGATCTAGCTGATTCAATTTGTAGTCTAGGCCTTCCCTATCTACAGGTGTATGTTACAGGTTGCACCAGCTAGTTTTGTAAAAGAGCTTGATGCCATGGCTAGACAGTTCCTGTGGGTCAGCAGTTTGTCTATGACCAAGTAGAGCTTAATCCGATGGGATGTTGTTTGCACTCTTAAGAGGTTTGGTGGGTTGGGTCTTAGACAGTCAATGCTTGCTGGCACAGCTATGGCAGTGAAGTTGTATTGGAGATGGTGTAATGAATAGAGTAGGACATGGGCTAAAATTTTATCCCATAAGTATATGTCAGGCACGCCCCAGGAGGATCTCCCCAGGTATGGTTTATTGGGGAAGGGGTCGGTGATCTGGGATACACTCAAGAAAGGGGTGGCATTGATTAAGCAAGGTTTGTTTTGGATTTGTAACAGTGGGAGGAAGGCCAATTTTTGGGATGATTCATGGGACAGCTATGCCCCTATTGTTTCTCAATATCCACATTTGTCAGCTCTTTCCCAGAGGTTCAAGGAGGCCGGATGGGACAGTGTTGGAGACTTCAAAGCTTATGTTACCCAGGACCAGCTTACTTTGGTGCAGTGGAAGGGAAGGGCGGATTGGCCGATCACAAATATGGACACGAAATGCATAGACTTTTTTTTAATCCTGGCTGAGCGCAACTGTAGTGCCCTTAGGAGTGAGGACAAGCTGCCTGGTTCCCGAACCCCAGAGGTAAATTTATGGTCTCTTCAGGTTACCAGGTGCAAATCAAATAAAATTTATCTATGGATGGGGAGGTTCCTTGGTGGCGAAGGGCTTGGAACAGCTTTGGTTGGCCGAAGTGTAACTATTTTGCGTGGTCGCTGGCTTGGAATCAATGCTTGACGTGGGAGAATATACGAAAGAGAGGCTTTTCCGACCCTTCAAAATGTGTCCTATGTGGGGAAGAGGAGGAGAATACGCCTCACCTTTTTTTTGATGTCAGTTTACCAGCCAATTATGGCATTCTTGGTGGGACGTCTGGCGCAGCACCTGTGTTCATGCCTCTTCTTTGGTGGAGTTCTAGTCAAAGCAGGGGAAGCCGACCTCGGTTTCACATTTTCTGCTTGACGCCTGGTATGCAGGCCCAATTTTCTTACTCTGGCAGGTATGGTTAGAAAGGAATCAAAGAATATTTGCTAGTGTTGAGCTAGGGGCACAACAGGTGTGGGGCCACATTCTGAGAATGCTTCAAGAGATAATTAAAGCCAAGAGTGAGATAGCGCTTCCCATGATTAAGAGAGACGTTGAGGTGGTTGATAGGATGGGTTTACAGGAGATCGCACCTACCTCAGCTTGTGTTAGAAGGAAGGATGTGGGTAAGAAGCGGATCCAGAGGAGTGGAAGATGGTCACCCCCACCAGTGAACTTCTTGACAATAAATACGGATGGGTCTTCGAGGGGCAATCTAGGCCTGGCCGAGATTGGCGATATTGGCCGTGATGCTTTGGGATTGATTTTTTTTGTCAATTTGGCCTACATGGGGGAGCAGGCAGTCAACAGGATGGAAGGACTGGCAGTTTTATATGCTTTGAGGAAAGCTTATGAGATTGGTTGGCACAGGGTGATTTGTGAGGCTGACTCACAGATATTGATAGACATGATCGTGGAGAAGAGAGTTACGGATGTCAGCTGGTAGCTCTCTGTAATTGTTCAACAGGTTTTACAGATTAGCTCTCTCATGGAGTCGGTGAGTTTTGTCCATATATCGAGGGAGAGGAACGTGGCAGTGGATTGTTTGGCCAAGTGGGCCTCTAAGGGAACGGTGGGTCGTGAAGTGGAGGTTTGGGAGCAGTTGTCGGAGGTGGTTAGACAGAAATTGGATAGGATATTGAGAGAGGACAGGGACGGTATGGGGACGTGATTGGCTGTGATTGTCCTTGTTGTATTGCTGTGATTTGGTTGGGGCTACGGCCTTTGTTTGTATTTTTCTTGGTTTCTCGTGATTAATAAAGTTTTTACCCCTTTTATTAAAAAAAATCTATTATATATTTATTTTTAAAATAATATTTTATATAATTCAATAATTCTATATAACATTTTTAAATATATTATAAAAAAATATAACAAAAAAATATTTTATATACTATAACTAAATTAAAAATTAAAAAAATAACAATAATATATTAATACAATACATAATAAGCAAAATATTAAAATAACAATTATGTATCAATATTGTATCTCAAATTAGTTTATTTAAAAAGAAATATTATAAAAAGATGAATCATCATCATCATCATCATCATCATCATCATCATCATCATCATCATCATCATCATCATCATCATCATCATCATCATCATCATCATCATCATCATCATCATCATCATCATCATCATCATCATCATCATCATCATCATCATCATCATCATCATCATCATCATCATCATCATCATCATCATCATCATCATCATCATCATCATGTGTTTGACTTGTACACTTTTATGAAGTATTGTTTTGACTATCATTAATATGCATGCAAAACCAATGCAAGAGAGCTAAATCACTAATATAAAGAGGGGGAAAATCATGAGCACTTTTTTTAGATTGTATCTCTATTTTATTTTAACATTAAGGTTGATTTTGATATCACTTTTAAATTTAACATTATGTTTAATTTTAAATATAAAATTAAAATAATTTTAATTATAAAATTAAATAATTTAATTATTAATAATATGATTTAATATATAAAATTATATTATATTTCATATTATATATATATATATATATATATATATATATAATTTATTTAATATTATACTTTTATTATAAAATTATAATATAAATTTAAATAATTTAATATGTAAAATAATAAATATTTTATAAAATATTAGTTTATCTAATTTTATCATTACAATGTTAATCTAAAAATTATAAATATTAAAATATGTATAACAATTTATAAAAACTAATACATATATCATGTATATATTTATCTAAAAAAATTAAGGGATCAATCACATGACATCTATCTTGTATTTTATACATATCATAATTTTTATATTGAAAGTTTTCATGTACCATAAATAGAGAAGCAAGAACATACAATAAGAGAAGTCGATATAATGGGTTATGTCAAATATTAGAAACTAAAGGGTGAGAGCTATGTGTAACAACCTATACAATAGTGGGAGTGGTAATTGAAGCAAAACTAGATACAATGGTGCTAACAGTTGTGCCTATCATAGTTTATAAATATGACACTGAAGTGGGGGAAGAGAACAAGGGTTCTTATTGTATTTGACATCCTTATTTTATTTATTTTGTATGTGTGTATAGAAAGGGATTTAATATTTTCAAGTTGTCTCTTGATTTTATTCTCCATATTATCATCTTCATACTCCTATCTTATTTCACCCATTAGTGATTTCTTGGTCCAATAACCCTATGTGAAACTCTAGAGGTTCCTTATTCTTATTGTGATGGGACTTTCTTACTTATATTTATTATATTTTGATCAGTTGATAACTTGTTCCCTTCCTCTAAAATATTAGATGGACTTTAAACTATGGAATTGTTAGAATAAGAAGGTTATATTACCTAAATATCCACCCTTGATGATTATATGATGGGTAGGTGTTTAGGTTTTTTGTGCTTGGCATTTCGAAGTGCCAAAAAAATGATCTTTTGAACATGATGGTATAAATGAAGGATTATATTACATAGCAATTATGCAAAAATTCTTTTAAGGTTTTCTAGAAACATCATCCATTATTGGATATTCTATGCCTTACTCATGTACCCATTCTACCAACTATGTAATCGTGTTTCTCCAATATTTCCTTTCCTTTCCCATATTTAATCGTATCTTTTTTATACCTAAAATCTCTTTTTTTTGTGAGATTAGCCTAAGTGGGATCATGGATGACCACTTCCTCCTTTGATAATTATTCTATAATTTTTGAATGGTTTTCATTCTATAATATTTCAAATGTTTAATCTTCTGAAAATGTACCATATACATTAAATTAACAGTCAAATTGTATCATCAATTTACTTTGGGAATTGATATTTTCATCAATCCACCCTTGATTAATTGATGGATTCTTCTTTATTTCACTTATTATGTTCCTTAAGGGAAGGTTTATAGTTGTATAACTTTTGATAAAATATTTTCCATTTCAATTTATCAACCACTTCCTCTATTTTTTAAAAAAAGCCTTATTCTATTTACCTTCATATCCTCAACTTTTTTTTTTTTTAAATGAATAACTGATTGGCGCCTCATAGCCCTTATCATTTTTGTGTTGAACCATCCTTCGAGAACATAAATACCATTTATCTCATTCATTTTATGAGCATTGCTCTTGCAACTTAGTGTCTACAATAATGGTTGCATTTATTTTTCTATGATGATTACTAGTATGTGAATGATAAAGAATTATTATTTGTTATTCCTTTCTCAAAAAATCCTCGTCAATCATATCAACCTATCTCATTAAATTAAAGGTAAATACTCTTTTAGACACATATTTTGGCAAGGTAAATAATGGTTGGAAAAAAAACATATATCTTGAAAGTTGTATTGTGAGGGAATAAATACCAGTATCCTTTATAATTTTTACTTTGAGAAAAAAAACGTACATGTAACTTGAAAGTTGTATTATGAGGGAATAAATACTAGTATCTTTTATAGTTTCTACTTTTTAAGGATTATTAGCAAAAGATGAAATTTTATATAATATTTTGTTTTCTATGTGGGTGATATGAGAGCCAAAATAATGAATCTGAAAACTATTAAGAATAAGAAAATTATTAATAGATTAATATTTTGAAATAATATTCAGTATTTATTTGCATTAATTACTTGAAATAATTTTAAACTCAAACTATACTTAAATAAGTCTCAACTCAAAATTTAGATTTGACACGCAAAAAATTAAAAAATCAAAAATCGAAAAAAAAACATCTATTTTTAGCAGCCATTATTTATAGTAAGTTTTGCATGAAAGTACGCACAGCTCTATTTTTTTTTAAAATAACATAAATACTAAAATTAGCCTCTGGAACAAAATTCAACTGAAGTTGACTTCCAGTTCTAAAAATACATAATTTTTGAAAATAGAAAATTCTCAAAAAAATCATTAAACATTAATTTTGGACCCTTAAATGATCATGTTTGGCCTCTAAAAAATATTAAAATTAAATCTAAGTGGATATAGTTACGTAGATAAGAATAAAACTTTTCGATACAATCGTTTTGGCATGTGGAAGAGATCAAACAAAGTTACGGGTCAAAATTTATAGCCTCCAAAAGGTTTGCCTATTTTTTTTGCATCATTCTCCTCTTGTTGAAAACAACTCAGCTCTTGCGAGTTGCCCTGATTGTAATGCTACTATTTTCCCTTGTTAATCTTATTTAGCTCCCATTTTGTAATCCAAGTGTTGTCTTCTTGCTACAATCCTTCCCACTACACCAAATACATGTTATAATTCCCTTGCCTTGTGCTCACTATCTTCATATCCAAAACCTACACTATTTTTTCTTTCTTCTTCTTTGGAACTTGTTGCTTCTAATCTAATTTTTGATCTTCATCATATTCACCATCTTCTCCATGGAATTCATATAAATCTAAAACATTAAATACTATAGATATATCAAAATTCTATGGTAAACTTACCTCATAAGCATTGTTATTGATTTTATTCACAATTTTGCACGGTCCAATTTTTTTGTACTATAGCTTATTGTATGTGCCTTTTGTAAACCTCTCTTTCCTCAAGTAAACCATTACCAACTCTCCTTCTTCAAATACCTTGGATCTCATTTTGACATCCATTGTTGCTTTATATTTCTCATTACTTTCTTGTAACTTTCTTCTTACTCCTTGCAACTATTGCATATGCTCTATATAAGCTTCTGCATCATCACTAATTTGATCTGTAGTTGGCAATTATACCAAGTCTAAAATACCCATAGGATTTCTCCCATAAATAATTTAAAAATGTGACTTTTCTGTTGATCTATTCACTGAACTGTTATATGCAAACTTAGCTTGTGGTAAAATCAAGTCCCATTGCTTTGGATTCTCTCTCACTATGCATCTCAATAAATTTCTCAAGCTCCTATTCATAAATTTTGTCTATCCATCTATTTGTGGGTGATATGCACTACTGAATTGTAGCTTAGTACCCATCTTCTTCCACAAAGTCCTCTAAAAATGACTTATAAATTTTGTGTCCTTATCTGAAGTAATAGTATTTTGAACACCATGCAATCTCATAATATCTATAAATTTTTTTGAAACTCTAGTGGCATCATTGGTTTTATTACATGAAATAAAATGAACCATTTTATAAAACCTATCTACAACAACAAAAATTGAATCATTACCTCTCTATGTGTTTGGCAATCCCAACACAAAGTCCATACTCAAATCTGTCTATGGTCCTCTTAGAATCGGTAATGACATGTATAGTCCAGTATTTTGTGCATGACCTTTAGCCACCTAACATATTTTTCACCTTGAAACATACCTTATCACATTTCTCTTCATCTTTGGCCAAAAATACTTTTCCTCCACCAAAGCTATTATCTTCGTCTTACCAAAATGTCCAGCCAAACCACCAATATTTAATTATCTTATTATATTGTCTTATAGAGACCCAATTGGAATGCATAATTGTTTCCCTTTGAAGAAATAACCTTCTTGTATAAGATACTCATCATGAATAACATATGTCCCACCTATTAATGGATTCTTGCACTGGTCAACTACCTTACTAAAATATGGATCAGTATCATATAATTCTTTAATAGCTTCAAATCCAACTACCTCACTCACCATAGTAGTTAATAACGCTACCCTCCTACTCAATGCATCAGTTACCTAATTCTATTTTTTTAATTTATGCTTCAACACAAAAGTATACCCCTACAAGAAAGAAACTCACTTTGCATGCCTACTATTCAACTTCTTTTGTGCATTCACATACTTTAAAGCCTCATGATCTGTAAATAGTATAAACTCCTTAGACACTAGATAATGCCTTTAATGTCTTAATTATTGTACAATTGCATAAATTTCAACATCATAAGTAGAATACTTTATTCTTGCCTCATTCAATTTTTCATTGAAATATGTTATTGGCTTTCCTTCTTAACTTAGCACAACACCAATTCCCACAAATAAAGCATCACAATCAACCTCAAACACTTTGTTAAAATTTGGTAATGCTAAAATTGGCCTTTCTATAATCTTCTTCAAAATTTCAAAGCTTTATGTGGCTACTCTAGTCTATGCAAATTCTTTCTCTCTCATACAATATGTTATTAGTGCCATAATACTACTAAAAAATTTAATAATTTTTTTGTAAAAAGTTGCTAAACCATGAAAAATTCTTACCTCTGTAATGATTTTTGGAATAGGCCACTCAAAAATTACCTTTATCTTTTTTTCATCCATTTTCACACCATCTACTGAAACTACAAATCCCAAAAATACCAAACTATTCTGCTTAAACCTGCACTTCTTCAAATTTGCATACAACTTCTCTTTTCTTAACAAATCCATTACCATTCTCAAATTTTGTAAGTGTTATTATTTAGTCTTAATGAATATCAAAATATCATCAAAATAAATAACCACAAACTTACTAATATATTCTCATAGCACTATAGTCATCGCCCTCATAAATGTGCTAGGTGCATTAGATAATCCAAATGGCATCACCATCCACTCATATAAGCCATCCCTAGTCTTGAATGTAATTTTTCACTAATCTCCTTCACAAATTCAAATCTAATAATAACCACTCCTTAGATCAATCTTGGTAAAATATTTTGCTCCTACAAGCATATGCATCATGTCATCTAAACGAGGTATAAGAAACCTATACTTTATTATAATTTTATTAATTAGTTTACTATACACACACATTCTCCATCCTCCATCTTTATTTAGAGTTAGAAATGTTGGTGTTGCACATAGACTCATGCTCTCTCTTATCACTTTCTTCCTTAGCAATTCAGTAATCTATTTATTTAATTTTGCATGTTATGTTGGACTCATCCTATAAGCTACTTGATTGGGCAGAGCTGATCCTAGAATTAAATCAATGTGATGTTGAATATCTATCTTCGGTGGTAAACCATCTCATAACTCATCAAGCATATCATCTACATATTCTTTCAACACTCTTGCTACTTCTATTGGTATTGGCACCATTTCTATTTCTTCGTTCTTTTACTATTAGTGCATAACAACAACCTACTACCTTCATATCTTGGATAAATTCTTTAGTACAGAGCATGCTTTCTGTCTTCTCTTCCTCTTTAAGAGGTAACAAAATTACTTTTGTACCACCTTTCCAAAAAGTGTATGTGTTCTTTGCTCTATCATGAATTAGTTTCCTATCAAATTACCATAGTCTCTCCAATAACACATGACATGCATCCATCGAAATAACACCACACCATATTTCATCATTATAATTTTTTATTATAGAAATCTCGATTAAGCACCTTTTATCTACTATAAACTCATTCCCTTTCTTAAACCATGAAATTCAATAAGGGTTATGATCCTTTTCACATTGCAGATTTAGTTTCTCAATAATTTCCTTAGAAACCATATTTTTACAACTACCACCATCTATAATTACTTTGCATACCTTTCCACCTGAAGTACATCTTGTTATAAAAATATTTAATCATAGCCATGCATCACCACCTTCTTTATTATGTACTTGATCCTTCCTTGGAATTATCATGGTTTTTATCACCATGAGATTCTCTCCAACATCAGTGAGTGCAACTTTAGCATTCTATTCTTCTATTTCAGCCTCAACTAGATTTACTTTTGGGTGATCTTCTTGCATCCTTTCTTGATCTTGATAGTGTGGACACTCAAATGCTATGTGCCCTTCTTATCCACATTTATAATAGACATAAGGTCTATGCTAATTTGAAAACCATCCTCTAGCACCACCATAACCTTGTCTTCTCTGAAATCCTCTTCCTCTTTATTAGTATTGAAACCCTTATCTATTATCATCTTGCCTTTTTACACCATGTGATGATTCACCTTTATTGGAATTAAATCCACCTCTAGTGGTATTAAACCCACCTTGTCCCCTTATTGGAGGGGATCTACCTCTTCCTGGACTAGTAGATGTCCTTCTAAAATTCTATCCATTTCATTTTTCTTCTGCCTTCAAAGCTAATTGATAAGCCTCCTCCATGTTAAGTATTATATGCATGCTTAATTCATCTTGAATAGAAAATTTCAAACCATTTACATACCTTGCAGCCATCTATTTTTCTATTTTATCATGCTCCACTCGTATGGAAAACTTTTAAAATTTATCTGTATACTCTTGTATACTATGATATTTTTGCCTTAAAATTTGAAATTTTCTATATAGGGTTTGTTCATAATCCATAGGAAGAAATTTCTCCCTCATCTTCTTCTCCATCTTTTTCTATGAGTTAATCTTCTCTTTACCTTTTCTTTGTCTCTCTTTCTACATGTGATCCCACCAAATCATTGCATAACCTTTCAATTTCATACATGCAAACTTTACCTTCTTATCTTCTCTCATAATCTTCCACATGAATAACTTCTCCATGTAATTCATCCAATCTATCAACTCCTTTGGTTTTAAACCACCCCCATAATCTAAAACATCAACCTTGATTCCTTAATTTATTCTTTCTAAAGCCTGAACCATCCTCTCTTCTATTGATGGTGGCTACTCTCGTTGTTTTTGTTCTTGCTAAACTTCTTCATCATGATCTATGTCTTCCTCATCACCACCTCATCTTCTATGTTGATTGGTGATAACCTCTATTAATTTTTTAACATGCCTCTATAGCTCTTGTATAGTCTAGTTCATCTGTGCAATACCTCCTCATCCTCTTTCCTTTCTTTACTCTTCCAAGATTTGAACTTGCTCTAATACCAGATAATGAACCTAAAAATTATCAAGAACAAGAAAATTACCAATAAGCCAAGATCTTGAAACAATACTCAGAATTGATTCATATTGATTGCTTGAAATAATTACAAACCCAAACCATGCTTAAATAATCCTCAACTCAAAATTTAGATTTGACATGCAAAAATTCAAAAAATCTAAAATCTAAAAAAAACATCTATTTTTAGTAGTCACTATTTATAGTAAGTTTCTCACGCAAGTGCGTATGGCTCTAAAAATTTCTTTAAATAACCTAAATATGAAAATTATCCTATGGAATGAAATTCAAGTGAAGTTGACTTCTGGTTCTAAAAATAGAAAATTCTTGAAAAAATCATTAAACGTTAATTTTAGACCCTCAATAATCACATTTGGCCTCTAAAAAATATTAAAATCAAATCTAAGTAAATATAGTTGCTTATGACAGAATCAAACTTTTTAATATAGTCGTTTTGGCATGTGGAAGAGCTCAAATGGAGTTATGGGTCAAAAGTTATGGCCTTTGGAAGGTTGGCCTATTTTTTCTACATCATATGTGCCTTTAAATAAATGAAATATCTATTTTACCACAAGGATTCTTGTCATTATCTACTTTTTTAGATCTAGACAATCAAATCTATGAGGATTTTTATAGAGGATGAAGTATGATATATAGGAATATGTCAAAAAATTATGAATAAAATGGAAGTCTTTCAATTTTTATTTTTTGTGCATGAATTTAAAAATAAAAAAATAAAAGTAAACATGCTAAGCAAATATATGAAATTATTATAGAGGATGAAGTAGGATAGATAGGAATATGGTTTTAAAATATGAATAAAATAGAAGTCTCTCATTTTTGTGTGCATGAATTTAAAATTTAAAAATAAAAACATTTTGAAGTTTAGATATTAAAATATGTTATTAGACAATTGAAAAAGTTAGTTTTGACTCACCTTCATTTTATATGAATTGTACATACACATATGTATCTTATTCACCCTTCTCTCAAATTTATATACTTTCCATGGGTCTAACCTTCCCAATTTATTATTAGTCACCTACAAAAAATTCATGCTATGTGTTTAACCTACTCAAAATCATATTTAGACTATCTCTAAATCATCTGATCATTATTTATGCCTTTTATATAGAAGCATTATATTCAGACTATTCCATAATTCTAGGCCTATCCAAATGTGATGGAATCATCTCATGCCAAGCAATGGTTACTTTTAAAATTTAAATCCTTCTTATCAGTCAGTGTGCTCATTTCAGGTATCATTGATGTGAGAAAGTACCCAAAGAGTCCCATATAAATACGCAATAGGTATAAGCCTATTTCTATTTAGGAGGTACCTATCAAACATCAATCAATCACTTAAACATTGAAGGGGACTATCCTATTATTTCCAATTCAAACATAAATCAAAAGAAGAAGATAATAGCCAAGTTTGAAGCCCCTGAAAGCCAAGCCAATATTTTTATTTTCCAAATATTGAAAACTATATCACATGTTACATTCATTGAAGGAGAATTTTTGCACACATACACCTATAAGGAATAACTACATGTTTTTTGAATTCCCTCTTAAAATTAGTGGATATATAGGTAGTACTCAACCATTCATTGGGTAGTGGTTGGGGTCAGCTCAACCCATCTTTTCCCCCTTTTCAAACCAAAACCTAATGTTAAAGGTGGACTTAGGGTTTCAAAGAGGAGACATGTTTATGGAATTTTATGCATAGATAGTTCTTGAAGAGCACACATAAAGACAATTTACAAGCAGGTTTAGGGTTTTGTGCATAAATAGAAAATTAAAATTCACCCAGATGAAACCATTAGATTATAGAACATAACATCAATAGGTACTATCCAAATTTGGACAATTATGTCCACACACATTCAAAGACTTGAATTATGATGTGAGAAACTAAAAATATAGTTTACATCCATTCCTAACATCTACGACCAATCTTAGACTTACATAGTGCAATAAAAATACTGAGTATCATATCCCTTTGTATATTTCTATTTATAACAAGTTCAATTGTCAAATCAAATTCTGCATTTCATATTCAAATTTATGTTTATTAGTGTACTACACATAATTTGAATTAGTTCAAAATTATATATTATTAGATAACATTAAATCAAAAATAATGTAAAAAACATAGCCAAACTTTAGGTTCCCTCAGGGTTTCATCCTTCTTTCTAGGGTTTCAAATTTTTGTTTCAAAGTTTTATTTATAGCTTTTTATTTATCCATGTTAAAGACACATAAATATGGTCACACTCACTAACAATTATAATTCTTAATGCATCCTAAACCATATAACTGGAACCCAAATACATGACTCTTATTTTCCATTATTTTATGATTTTTTTAATCTATATGTAGGCTCGACTCTTTGTTTTATTGTCACTACTACATAGGTCTTTCAAATGTAAATGTTCAAACTAATTAGTATTACCCTCAAACCATTTCCATCTTAGGATATGTATCCCTATTATTTCAAGACAAATCCATCCTAGGAAGATAAGAGCAATGCCATGCTCCTATCCACTTACAATTTCTACATCCCATGCCAGATAATTGTGATTTTATAAATTTCAAGTCAATCTTTTGGGTCTTCCCATGTATTTCACAAATTAAGCTTAAATAAATTATCAAATGGTGCACCTATAAATACACATCAAATGTCATTCATTATCCCCACTTTCTATCACTTGGTTGCTAAGCTTTCACACTATTGAAAATATGTCATATTCTTTCCAAATTCAAGATCATTCACAAGGAGCAGTACCAAACCAAATCTAGACTATCTAAAAGAAAGTCAAGAGATATTATTTTCAAGTATATAATATTTTTCTATAACTACATACACAATAAATTATCACCATTGAAAAATCATTGTAGTATTTATTTACATCCTTGGAGTATTCGATACATAGGCAGTGTCCAATCATCAAAAGGCTAATTAAGGTCAACTTAGCCCTTTAAAATCCCCTCTTTTTTGTATGTTTTCAAGATATAAAATTTACCTTAGGGTTTTTAAATACAAAATATAGTAATCAAAATATTGTGTGGCATAATCCAAGTTGTGATATCTCATATTACTCAGCACACACAAGGGTAAAAAGTGTAACAATCAACTTTCAGCAAAATCAACTAGGATAAGTCCATATAAAAATTCTTGAGCATTGTCAAATTTTTGTGTACCTATAATGGTCTTATCTATAAATATCATTTGATCTTGATTTTGAGTTATCATTTTCAATATACTAATTTATCTATATTTATTTGTCAGTCATCAATCACAGTTAACTGGGACAAGTCTATAGTCAATGGATTTGAACATTATTGCATTCGAGCATTGTCACATTTCAATCCAGCTTGGGTAGACATGTTGAGGATTAGTTTTAGATATATATATATATATATATATATATATATATATATATATATATATATATATATATATATGATCTTAAGCATGCACAATGATCTCTTATTGATTTTCACTTTTAGACATCTAGAACGATCAACAAAATTATGTGTTTGAGCTAAATTTTTCTTCTTTGTATTTTCAAAAAATAGTAGTTTTCTATATGTAGTAAGTTTCAAATAAAAATTGTTAATAATTGTATATATTTATAATAATAATAATTATTATATATATATACATACATACATACATACATACATACATACATACATACATACATACATACATATTATAGATAAGCATATTCTTTGTTAAATTAAAAATAGGGTAAAATATATTGGTGAATCCATAAATTTTTGAGCATTTTTTTTATATTTTTGTCTTAGGGTTTCAAAATAAATTTCAAATTTATATATAAAAAAAACTCACTTTATAATGTTAGCTTTAAAAATTCAATTTCAATTTTTCAAAATTTTATTTTTCTCTTATTTGCTTAGAAATTATGATCTAATAGTTTTAAAACACATAGAATCTATCATTCAAGGCAAAGTGGTCTTCAATTTTCCCTGAGTCATGGTGTGAGGGGTACAACCCCAATACTGAAGATATTAGAAAAAACTATATAATATTTATTTTTCGCATACCTTATGGTATATCAAAAATACCTAAAGATTTTTTTTCAGCCATAGGAAGCCTTAAAAAGTTTGTTCTTGTAGTGTATTCGTAAGTAGCTAGATCTACGATTTTACTCTTAATGTACCCTAAAGACACAATGTGGCTAAGGGATGATAGAATCATCTAAGGCTAGTTATTTTTGGGTCGTGTTCACTATTTATGTTTGAGATCAATGTTGGAAGCAAGATGTCTGAGGGGGTAAATCAGTGTCTTTATAAACTTTTACTTTCATTTCAATTTATCTTCTAATCATTCATCAAGCAACATCATCATATGATCACTATCAACTAACATAGTAAAGAAAATATACACATAGCAAGTATGAACACATCATTTATGTGGGAAACCCTCATGGGGAATAAAACCCATATAACATAGCTTGGAAAACTAGTCCTATAAATCAATGAATCAAATTAAATTGATAACCCACTCAACTTGGAACACCGACCCCAGTCTATCAAGTACCAACTTGATATAATCTTTAGCAAGCACCCACTTACAAAGAAGTACCAACTCCCTTAGTGAATCAACACCAACTCAATCATCTCTTGACCAAGCACCCAATCAGTCAAGTAGACTTCTTCCTTCCATATTTATCCTTTTTTTAATATTTAATATATGATGGTCCTCTTTCACAACTCTTCACACACTTTTAATCCTCTCTAAACTACCTCTAGGATTCTTTGCTCTACTAGGTCTCTTCAAGAATGATTAAGTCATATGACATTGATATTAATATTTAGACCTCTTATTATATATTAATTAATGTCTCTCTACACTCCTATTATTGTCTACATGAACTCCTTCTATTCCTCTTTGTGCTCTTTTATTTGCTGGTACACTCTCTTGTCTCACTTACATAAATAGGCCTAATTAGTCTTGTTCTTATACAAATCACTTGATCTCGCACACATTGGTAAAAAATTCAAATTTTCACACTTGTATTACGCTTTCAATATGTAATATAAAAAAATTCAATCATGAAACATACATTTCAATATGTCGATCACATCATATAGGACCAAAACCTCTTTTAGGCCTTAAGGAGACCTAATTTGTTTAGGCCTTCATTACAACATGTTACACTTTTTATTTGTTAAAATAATTAAAAAATCCAAATACAGAAGGATCACCTCATATTAAACTCAAATATACCTTATCCAACTTCACTTTATGTCCAACCACCACTTGAACCCCTTCTCAAAACACTGTTCACAATAGACCTGTGCATACACAAAAAATTTGTCTTGAATAACTAAAGCATAAGCATAATTTTTCTGAATAAATATATAAAAAAATCCTATATATAGAAACCTAATGACCTCAGGGTTATCAAAAACTTTATTATATACTTTAATTTAGGGTATACCGGCTCAAACTCTTCTTTACAAGTAGCCCACTCAGAACTGCCAACTAGCCTCAAAACATAGTCATGGAAACTTGTACTTATGACACCTAAAGTAACACAATAAAATTATTAAAATTCATGAAAATAATAATAAAACATCCTTATAAAAACTTCCAATAAAAATATCATAACTTATAATGGCAACTATTGGTCTTGCAGACCAATTTGTTGACCTTCTCTCTCATAATCCTTACTCAACTAGATAAGCCATTTTGCATCAATGTTCCAAAATATTATACTAAATTAAAATAATATTAAAATAATGTATAGGTCATATAATTACCAAAAAAACACCATGTGTATGACATAATTCATCTTATGGTAAAGAGCCTCCAACTCATTACTATGACTTCCATACCCAGATATACCAGTTTTCCTTAAAGACTAGTCATGATGAATTTAAATTCCAATACCTATGTATACACATTAAAATACTTATTATACATTAATATTATCCTTATATATCTTTATAAAATATATAAACACAAATATACTAATGTCTAAAGTTAAATATTAGACATATAGACCAATCTTTGGACCTCTCTCTTCACAAGCACATCAGAACTAGATAAGTCAACTTCTAAACAACATTTTTTCATATAAAATTATCTATAAATATTATATATAATATAAACATGTATTATATTTATTTAATAACATATTCATGCAATTTTATTCATCCCTAAACCATGATAACACATCCCTAATCAACTTCTCACTTCTACGTGGTTTTCTCACTATCTACACCATTAGGTCTGATAGCGATAGTTCAACTTGTATGACCAGTTTAGCATACATAAATTATATAACCTGATTATAAACCACTATGGACATCAAATAAATGTCTCAAACTTTGCCCTTCAATGATTTTCATACTTTGACTTGGTCAACTCTATCTACTACAATAAATTTCTAAGAAATAATGTCTTTTCTATAGGTTCCACTCACTCACTTGACAAACCAATCATGTCTGGAGGTGCTTGGAAGATTTTAATACAGTATCCAATCAATTATCTATCCATTTTATACCATTATGGGCTATTTTAAATAATATATTTCATTTCAAGTCATAGTAAGGGTTATTTGAGGGTTTAAACCATCCTCTAGTCTTAATGATCATTCATAAAGCTTAGCCCCTTATTTGAAAAAAAAAATGCTTGGAAATTTGATCTAGGACCCTTCACCATATACCATGAATATATTATTTTATCATGTAGAGGTTACACATGCCAATGAATACTTGAAAAACTTTCTCAGGTAGATAACTTTTCATTTTATGCACTCGATAGACCTTAAAACTTATTTTTATGTCTTTTATTATAAAATTTGACCTTATAATTGGTCAAAACACCTAATATAACATATCACACCACTAAAAATTCTCACATTCTCATTATTATCTTTAAATCTAGATCTCATACCTCATTTGGCCACCATCTCTCTCTTTGCTCTCTAGACCTTGACCAACAAGCTACATTAGTCCTTGAAACTATCCTTATAACCACTTTAAAATATCTCAAAACATAATTTACATTCCATAAAACCTATTAACATGTTCAAAAAAATCCATACATCCTTCATGTGCCTTGACAACATATCATGATGCCTCATTGGGCCAGGTGAGATCTAAAACTAATCTAGTTACAGACTTGGACTGAAGTACTTACCCCTATAAGCTTCACTTTGAAACTCTCCTAAGTAATGCAATGAATCTTATGTATTCTCAAGAAACCTTGTATAGTCAATCATAATTATATGCACTTATCTCATCGAGCCATCATGCTTATACCTTCTCATAAGGTCTCTACATGTCATGACTAGTCTTAGGCTACTCAAGCATTTTGACCTTCATGCCTCTTTTCATATTCTCAACACCTCACTATCATACTCATCATATCACTCTCATTTCATAAAACAAATATCATGTTTGAAAATTTTTAACAACCTTATCTCACCATGCAACCAACCTTATGCTTTTACACAAGGACTCTTCATACAATAACTAAGTTTCACAAGCCACCTTATCCTCAAAGTTACTTGATATTAAGCTTATATAGCCTTTATAGGTTGATAAAATCCAAATAAATATTCCACCTTTCCTCTTTATGCACAATACTAGGCATCATATGCTCATACCTTCTCAATACACCATAAATCTTAATCACTTAACAACTTACCTTGATTATCCTTCACTAGAGCAACACCAATCTTAACACAAGCCTTATAAAAACAAAGACAACAATGAAAAATAAACTTGACCATTGATCATATTTGAAAACCTAATTTGGCTGCCTCAAATATCCTTGCTTCCCTGAATATCAACCTATACTTATGCATACCTCAAAGACTACTCACCATGCATCTTTACCAGATGCATCTAAACATCAATGAAAACACACTATGACATTAATGACATTAGATTGATATCAACGACAACCTTACATCAACAAACTCCCCTTTTGTCATTGATGGCAAAATATTCTTCAAATTGATCACTCTCATTTCCATTAATATATTTAATCTCCCTTCTTTAACTTTCTCCCTCTTTGACATTAATGACAAAGGGTCTTACATATAATGCCATCTAGAACCATACCTTCTTGATATAGGAGATCAACACATAGAATATGAAGCATTAAGTTAACATGCTTCCCCTTAATCCATGAATATCTTCTTCAAATAAACTTAGATTACAAGACCATACATCTTGTCCTTGACATGACTTTTATGACTCAAACTCACTAGGATATCCCATTTGTTCTTATCTATCAAAGATATTATTCAAATGGATTCAGGTATACAAGACTTCTTACCTTATTTTATGTGCCTTGATGCCATAGATATGAATGATATCCAACTTCATTTTCTGTTCAATCTTCATAAACATCTAACTTGTCTTCATGATTCTACATATCTTCTTTGTACTACACACCTATGCTTGAAGCTCATGAATTATCTTATTATCTCCCCTTGAGATGATGTTATCTCTTTTTAAAACTTCCTTACACCATATCTGATCCATCTACAACATGAAAACTCTTATTGTATTCATTCATTACTAATTAAGTCTGTAAAACACCTAGTTCATTGTCTGTCAGACTTATATCTTACTTAATCACATTCACCTTACAAAACTAGAGCATACTGAGCATATAGACATATTTTGCATGACCCAACAGTCATATTCAAACACTTAGAACAATCACACTTAATGCCTATATGCATAAAACATCTCTAAAATCAATGCTTGTCTATCATGCTTATTGGGTTTATTTACAATCAAAGATATTATTCCAATGGAATAATCAAGTCCTTCATGCTAGAGCAGAGATTACTCATGTCATGTCTATATGGTATCTCAAATGTTCTTCTTACATCATTATTTCTCCTTCATGTTTTTCAAACCACTATGGAACATGTCTCATCATGACAACTCTTTCATGCACCTAATTACTACCAATTATACTCTACCAATTGTCTCTATTTACCTTTGATATCTACTTTATGAAAAATGCATCTTCACAAGATGCTCCTTGATACCAACTATTGATTACTAATCAATAGAGAATAAAATGCTCAAAAAAATCACCTTTAATATATCACTACTCTCATACTTCTGCCATGCCACTTGAACACTTTTAACATCTTGACATGTGCCTTCCATGCTCAGACTCAACATGTCTTCATACCATACAACACCTATCAAAGTTAAAAAATCATCCACCATGATTCCATTTATTTATGAGTGTCTCCATGAATCCTAATGGATTCACCCCTTTCATATGGCACTAGAACAACATAAATTCAGGAGATTCCTAGATCTCTATACTCTCATAAGATTGAAAATTCTTCAATGTCCTTCTAGACTTGATTGTCAACTTAGGCTTGACCTTTGACTTGGATTCTACATAATTGTTCTAATTTGGCAAAGAATTCTCTTGACATTTTTTCAAATTTGACTTATATTCTATAGTAGCAGATAACCCATATTAGTTTATGAGTTGATCATGACTCACCTTGTCATCTTTCTTCTCAATCAACTCTGATAGTACCATCATTATTTGGTATACCATCATTACTATCTTCATAAACACTATCATCATCACAATCTAAGCTTGTGCTTTTTAGGATCACCTTTAGGTTGTTAAGCCTATCTCAAAGGACCAGGATCTAATAACAAATGTTGTAAGCAAGATGACTAAGAAGAGGGCTGAATCATTATCCTTATAAACTTTTAATTTCATTTTAATTTATCTTATAATCATTTATCAAGCAACATCATCATACGATCAATGTTAACTAACATAGTAAAGAGAATATATACATAACAAGTATAAACACATCATCTATATGGGAAACTCTCATGGGGAATAAAACCCATAGACTATAGCTTGGACAACTAGTCCTATAAAGCAATGAATAAAATTTAGTTGAGTACCCACTCAACTTTTAACACCAACCCCAATCTATCAAGCACCAACTTGAAAAAATATTTAGCAAACACCCACTTGCAAGGAAGCACTAACTCCTTTAATGACTCAACACCAACTCAGTCACCTCTTAACCAAGTACCCACTTAGTCAAGTAGAATTTCACCTTTCATAGTTTTCCTCATTTCAATCTTCAATATATGATGGTCCTCTTCTTCAACTCTTCACATTTTCTATTCCTCTCAAAACTACCTCTAGTCTTCTTTGCTCTACTAAGTCTCTTCAAAATTGATTAGGTCATATGACCTTGATCTCCATACTCATACCTCCTATTATATATTCATTATTGTCTCTATACACTCCTTTGATGGTCTACATAACTCCCTTTTTTTCCTCTTTGTGCTCTTTTATTCACTTGCACATTATCTTGTCTCACTTACACAAATAGGCCATAGTGACCTACTATCATTCTTAATGATTGTTCATAGAACAAACCCCTCTTGGATGGATATGACATAATGACCTGCTGTCACTCTTAACTATTATTCATAAAGAAGAGGCCATCAATCTTCAAACTAATTCTATTTATTTCAATTTTCCTATGACCCTTAACAATGACCAAAGTTTCATTTCCTAACTCTCTCTTTCTCTCTTGGCTATACCATTCACTTCAAATTTGCCTTTCGGAGCTTGTGAAGGAAATGGTAGAAGAGAAAGAGTGCCTGAAGCAAATTTTTGACTTGAAACTTATTCAAAATATGGAAAATGTTATGAGGAATCCCAAGAGACTTACAAATTATTTTCAACTGAAATATGATCTTGCAAGGTCGTACAAGTGCCCAAAAATGCTTATAAAGTGTCCTTTTGCCTAGTTTAGGTATTGAACTATAGATGTTGTTAGTTTATGACTATCCATGAACATTATTTGACCCATTTCTAATATTAGGTACATTTTTAATCTTCTTCAAACATTTTTTTCTTGGAATGGTATGTCCAACTCTTCCAAATAGAACAAAAGGTGGCCAAAATGTTATTTTTACATATAAGCACCAAATAAAAGGTTAGTGCATGATAGTGTGATATTAATGACACCTCAATAACCCTTTATAATTACCTTAAACTATACTAAACCTTTGACCATGTTTGACAATCTCAAGACCTAGAAAATGACCTCTATGATAAGATAAGTGAACATAAGATCGAACTTTGAACAATGCTAGACAAAGACAAATATGACCATATGAAACTATTTAAGATAATTTAAGAAAATGAAAATAACATGAATTTTTTTTGACAACCCTATGGATTTTAAACTTAAAAAGGGTGACTAATTTTGACTTGAAGTCAAAATTTGGTCAACACATACCTTCACTTAAAATTACACATTCAAACCCAATAATCATTTTCTTAAAACATTGTAATGAAACATAAGCACCCCCAACCCCCCCACACACATATAATTCATCTCTTGTAAAAAATCCCTTAGCCCATGTAATTTTTAGTTATGAATACATTAGACATAGTAACTAAAATAAGGTTCCTACTCAAGAGAAATATCAATAAAAATAACAATAAATTTAAGTGCTCAATAACATATATTATTTACATAAATACAAAAAAATATAAATTATAAATATAAAAATAGTAATAAATTTAAATATTCAATAACAAATTTAAATTATATAAATACAAATGCAAAGTTCACTATAAACATATGCAATAAACTTAAGATAAATATAGTAAATGTCTCTTTAACCCTTTAGTCTTTCAATAACATTCCAAATTTATGAATTTATCTATTATTAAAATAATAATAATAATAAAATCACTATATTCACATATAAAATATTCAAAAGGATGTTTTAGTTACTTACACGGCCCTAAGACCTACAAGATGTTGTGGACTAGTTTAGAGAGAATAACTATATAAAAAATTCTCATCTTCCTTTTCACTTTTTTTTCCTTCCTATATTTTTTTCTCCCAACTTCCCACTCTTTTATCCTTCTCTCCATTTTCCTTTATACATTTTGGCATGTGTGAGACGAATAGTTTGAAGAAAATATAGGCTACTCAAATTGTGGTTTGAATGAAAGAAATATGCCTGTAAAAAATCTATACAAACCTTGTATCTTCTCCTTTAATGTCTATAAACAATCCTTTTAAAAAGAATGTTCAAGATTCATCATGGCATAAAAAGCATGTAGATTGTTAATCACAATTTTTTTAAAGCTTCACTCCCGAAAACTTTATGTGCTCTTCATTTAAATGATTCCAAATGAAATAAATCAACATCTAATTTTAAACTGAGTTAAGTTTTAAATAGTTTGAAATTTGTTTCGAAAGTCATTAACTTATTAAAAAAACTAAATTCTATTAAATATTAGAGATTTTAAGTTCTTTTTTACCCTTTCCTACATATTATCTCTAAATTATCATCTTAAAAAAAAAATTAAGCTTCATCATGGCATAAAAAGTATGCACATTATTTATCACAATTTTTCTATAGCTTTGCACTCAAAACTCTACTTACTATTTACTTAAATGATTCCAAATAAAACAAAAAACCCAATATCCAACTCTAAATTGAATTAAATCTTGAATGACTCTAGATTTAATTTAAAAATCATTAATTTATTGAGAAAATTAATTTCTATTAATTATTTCGGATGTTAATTTTTTTTACCTTTTTATACATATTATATGATATTACAAATAATTTGAAGAAGATTATTTAAAAAACTATATTATTTTAATTAATCCATCAAAATTTTAGATAACAACATGCAATTCATCAAAACAATGTTAATAACCATGATTTGAAATAAACAACATAATTTTTAAAATCTTGTCTCTGATACTAAGTATTTATTTTTAAGAATTTTGCATCTATAATAAATTTTATAATCTCTTTCATAATTTTATTTATGAGTTAAGTCCATTTAAAATTTTAACATAACATAATTATATAAAATTATAATGATGATTGTTTCTAATATAAATCTTAAATTCATATTTTGACATATTCTATTCATCCCTTGTTATTTCTATATTTTGGAGTTAATTTTTATGTGAGAAAATACTTTTTAAACTTTAAAACATACTCTTGTTACCATTTTTGATGGATTTTAAGGATAACTAAAGCTATATCTTCTTGTCATTTTTGATAGATTTTAAAGATAACTAAAGCTATATATACATGTCATTGTAAACATAAACCAATATTAATAACAATGTGTAGATAATATTAATAGTAATATGTAGATATTTAATTTATTTTATTTTATCTTTCACTAATGATCCTTGCCTTATACATTGTTATGTAAATTAATACCTAAAAGTCTGTTCACTAATCTTATTTATCTTATATTAATAATTTTTGTGTTTTTAATTATCCTCAAGTTTATTTTACTCTTTTAAAACTCTTCATTAAATTTATAACATAAACAATATAATAATAGTTAAAAATATCTTAAATTACTTTTTCAAACACTTAAACATAAACATAAATGAAAGCTTGATCTTAATTCATGATAAGTCATAAGATTAATAACCTAATACATGAGTCATTGTCTTGTGTCATCAAGATAAAAGATTAAATAACTATTTCTTATAATCTTTATATTACTATCAATAAATTTTTAAGAAGATCCCAAAATATTTCTAAAAATTGAGAATATTATGGGAGATATAATTTCTTTGTAAATAATTAGTTTGATTAAATTTTAATTGAATAAATAAATATAATAATTATATTTGAGTAAAATTTAATCAATAATAAAAAATATCTTATATTTATCAATATCAATTTTTCATAATGACAAAATATCAATAAACATTAAATACTTGTAAAAAATATATTTTATGTTTTATAATGAAACTTTTCTAATGAAATTATTTTTATTTATCTTTCAACTAATTTTTTTTTATTGTATTCCAAATATCTATTTAACATAGCTTCAAATTTAATAATACTATTTTTATAATCAATTTTACAACAAAACTTAATGTTCAATAAAATTTAAATCATAAAAAATAAAATCAAGATTCTTTTAGTTAATGATCCTCATAATGTAACTTACATTCAATCAATGCACTTACCACTTATAATCCAAATCTTTTCTAAGTAAATTTATAATCAAAAGGTGAGTTAAGATGATTTCATCCATTGTTTCCCCTTACCACACCATCCATTGATCTCAAATTAGAAAAACCATCACACAATCTAGTGTTATGTCACAATTTTAGATTTGACAATAAAATGATAAGGTTCCAATTAAACAATAAAATTGTATATATAATAAAAGTATATAAAAGTGTCACATTAAACATAAAATCGAAAAATAAATAAATAAATAAATTAAAAAAAAAATCCTTAACTACTTAAATCTGCCACAAATTATTAAGCCTACAAAGTCATTCCAAAGGAAGACATGAGTCTCTCGTGATGCTTAAAAATAGTTCATTTGTGCCAAATCTTGTCAATCACACTCGAGTCACTTGTTTCTTCTGCATGAGCCCCATGTGTACCTTTTCCAACCATTGAAAAATATAAAACATTTATATAACATATGATTCTCTCTCACAAATCATTTGTGAGATTAAATATAAATTTCTCACATATTTACAAGAATTACTCAAGTAATATAAAAAATAATAAAACTTTAATTCACTTACAAACAATTAACTAAATAAGTTACTTCTCTAGTCAAAAAATAATTACATGAATATCCTCAATGCATAAAAATTTGAGTTATCAATTACATAACTTTTTAAAACTAATAAATATGTTTCATCACTTTTTAAGTAGAAGAATTCAATGTGATTCTAATATTTAATAGAATGAAATAATAAAGTTAACATTTAATTTAAATTTTAAATTAAAAATTAAAAAGAAAAAGAATTCAAAAAATAATAAGTTAATTTCATAATTTATGAACATTATCAAATTATTAAACTTAAACAAAAAATATTATATAAAATTGTATTACATTTTAAATTCAAATTTAGTGAATAATTATAAAAAACAATTAACTATTTATCTTCCTTACCATTTGTTTCCATATCCAATTTTTAAGTTATAAAATACATTTCCAAAATGTATTATTATTAAAAAATATATATTTGATAATAACAATAACTTAATTCCTTTACAAATATAACCCATAATAATATCATAAACTATAATTATTGAAATCATTTTTCCATATATCAAAACTAAAGGAAACACAAAATAATGCAAACATACATACCTTCATTTAAACTTAATTATTTTGTAAAAACATTGTAATGAAACATAAGCACATAACACTCCCCCTTCCCCCACACACATATCATTTATCTTTTGGAGGAATCCATTAGCCCATGTTATTTTTAGTTGTGAATGCATTAGACATAGTAAGTGAAAATAGGGTTCCTACCTAAGAGAAAATATCAATAAATTGAAGCACTCACTAACAGATATAGATATATAAATACAAATTTAAATCATATAAATATATGAATACAATTGTAGAATTTATTAGAAGCCTATGCACTAAGCTTAAAATAATATTTTGAATCTCTCCTTAACCCTTTATTCTTTCAATGATATTTTAAATTTACAAATTGATTTATTAAAAAATCATTATATTCACATATAAAATATTCAAAATGTTGTTTATTTATTTAAACAGTTCTACAACTTAAAAGATATTGTGGTTTGGTTTAGAGAGAATGACTATATAGAAAATTCTCATCTCTTTTCACTTATTTTTCTTTTTATTTTTTTATTTTTATTTTTTTCTTTTTATATTTTATTCTCTTAACTTTATATTTTTTCATTTTCCTTTATATATGAGTTGAATAGTTTGAAGAAAATGTAGGTTATTTAGATTGAGATTTTAATGAAAGAAATGTGGCTGTAAAAAAATTATACAAACCTCATATCTTATTTTTTAATGTTTTTAAATAATTCTTTTAAAAAAAATGTTAAAGTTTTATTATGGTATAAAAAATATGCAAATTATTTATCTCAATTTTTTTAGGGCTTCGCTTCCAAAACTATGCATGTTATTTATTCAAATGACTCTAAATAAAACAAAAAAAGTTTAATGTTTAACCTTAAACTTAATTAAGTTTTGAATGACTTTAAGTTTATTTCAAGAGTCATTAACTTATTGAAAAACTAAATTCTACTAAATATTTGGGATGTTGATTCCTTTTTTACCCTTTTCTACATACTATCTCTAAAGAAACATTCTAACAAGAATATTCAAATTTCATCATGACATAAAATACATGCACATAATTTATCACAATATTTCTAAGGCTTCACATTCAAAACTTCACTTACTATTCATTCAAATGATTACCAAAAAACAACAAAAATCTAATATTCAACCTTAATTTGAATTAAGTTTTGAATGAATCTAAGTTTGTTTCATCAATTTATTGAGAAAACTAAATTATATTAAATATTTAAGATCTTAAGTCCTTTTTTACTCTTTTCTACTTACTAAATAGTGTTACAAATAATTTGAAAAAAAATTAAAAATTATATTATTTTCATTAATTCATTAAAATTTCAAATAATAACATATAATCCATCATCAATTAAATTAATCAAAATAACACAATATTTAAACAATACTAATGACCATTATTTGAAATAAACCTTTATCACACTCTAAATGGAAGGATTGAAGAAGTCATAATCTAAATTAGCATTATTACCAAAACATTGATAATAATAATCCCGTAAACTATGTTTTGACTCCTCCCTCTTAACATTTACATTATGTCCCTAGTTCATCATAGGTAAATAACACGTTGATTATTTAAACATGATTTTAAAGCCTAAACCTTACCAATCCTCCACACTTCATGTTTAAGTTCTTGCAACTTTGTACATACTTCACAAAAATTAAGCCCAGTATCATATATAAATGTTCACATGCACTTGTTTCAACATATACAAGTTGCACAACATGTGTCTCACTTTATATTTATATATACATATTGATAATATACAAGAAGTACAACATGTGTCTTATTTTATATATAAGTTGTATAATTTGTGTCTCATTTTATATATAAGTTACATAATATTGTTGAAAGGATTATAATTTGATTGGTGAGGATGATAATTATTTATATCTATTTATTAGGGTATAAATTTTTTTAGATATCCAACATGAAGAGTCAAGTAGTTAAAGTTAGGATTGTGCGTTGGGTGATTTTGACTACATTGTTACCCCTTACTCGTGATTGCTTAGCTAAAACAGCTCTCTAATTTAGATGAATACTTACTCATCATTATAATTTGATATATATTTATTTATAAAATACAAACTGAAATACCAACATTTTATATAATTCAATGATTTCATATAAATACTACCTATTATAACATACAAAAAAAAGAGATCGTAAGTTTATGTGTGTGTGTATTAAAAATCAACAAACAAGAAAACCATTATTAATAATCGAAAGACTTCAAAATGCATCCAATAGTTTAAACATACTTTTCCACCAAATGTGTCAATTTTAACGAGCCATAGGCTTAAAAATAAAATGCACAACCAAATGATAAAATAGATTATATGATTAAATTCAATAATTGAAAGTTATTCCTACCTTCAATTTTTTAATTATAATTAAATATAATCAAAGTAAAAATATCAATTAACCAAGAAAGGCCTAAGTCTATAATCAAACTAGTCAAACCTAAAAATCTATGGATCATGTGAATTGAAATTGTTGAGAGATGTGCTCATAGGGTATAGGATCACCTACACCTACACTCTCAACCTCAAATATATCAATTAAATTTGTTGGATGGTACATGTTAATAATAATTTTAGTAGTGTTTTTATAATATTATAATAATATATTTAAATAAAAATATAAAAATATATTTTTATATTATAATTAAAAATATAAAATTACTGAAAGGGTTGTAACTTAATTGGTAAAGATGATGGTTGTTTATATCCATTTCCATATATATATATATATATATATATATATATATATATATATATATATTTTGTTAAATAGGTAAAATTAGAATCATGTTTTAAATAATTTTGATGGTGTCAATGCTTTTCAATTATGATTATTTAATTTAAAAAAATCATTAATTTAAATGTATATTTACTTAACATTATAAATCTATTATATATTTATTTTAAAAATATAAAAAAATACCACCATTCTATATAATTTAATGATTTCATGTAATACTTTTAAACTTAAAAATACATAATAAAAAAATATCTCATAAATTATATTTAAATTAACAACTAAAAAATAACAATAAAATATTAATACAATCAATAATAAGAAAAATATTAAAATAACAATTATATATCAATATCTCATCAAATAAATTAGAATTAAATCTAGTTCCAACAAAAGTCTTAAACATTAGGTAGTCTAAAATCAATTTATAAAAAAGGGGATGATAAAAAAACTAAAAGTAAACAAAATCATCATACTCTATGAATTAGTGTGCTTGACTCTCACTTTTATAAAATATTGATTTGATTATCATTAATATGCACATTTTGTAGATTGTATTTTTAAATCGATTCCAAAATAAACAAAATAATAGGAAATATATAGAATATACATAAATGAAAAATCTTATTATGATAGACTACCTTATCATGTGAAGATGATGAAATGAAAACAAATATATATAATCAAACTAACTAGTCATATATTTTAAATTCAAACTAGTTTAAATAAAAGTTAGATGATAAAAAAATTGTCCATTTTATTAAAATATAAATTATGATTATTATATTATTTATAAAAATATTATAAGTTATAGTCTAATTAATTATTATAATTTTTATTGGTTTTAATTATTCTTCTTTAGAGTTAGAGATATCATAAATAAAAGGTATAAGATAATAAGAGTTAGCATCATTGTGTCAATGTAATAGTAAATTTATTCAATTCTTATTTCTTCTCCTTTATTTCAAACTGGTTCGCTTGTGGTTAATTTTACTATTTACATTTGCAACCACCAAGTTATAATTAACCTAGAAGTAAGTACAATTAATTATTATTATTGTAATAACAACAATATCATGAACCACATTAAATGATACAAAAATGTTTTTTATGATTAATTTTATATTTGAAGTCTCCTTTAAGTTAACTTATCTCTTCACAAAATAAAAATTCTCTAAATTCTAAATTTGACCATTAAAGTCACTTTAAAATAGGATACACGAATTTAGTTTGATTTTAATGTACAACCTATAAAAAGATGATATAATGTCAACTTAAAATCAACCTAACATCACCAACATGAAGGATAAATTAGATTAACTTTAAGTCAATTATGGTGACTTTAATTAACTTTTAGGGATGGTTGTAAATAGGCTTTAGATCTGAATTATACCAATATTTAAACCCATCACTATGCCCAACGTTACCCAAACTTAAATCCTAACCCTATGCTCAAATTTAAGTTAACATTTCTCTACTTTAAGATGACGTTAAGGTTGATTTTGATATCATCTTTAAATTTGACACCATGTCTAACTTTAAGTGTAAAATTAGGTTAATTTTGATTAAAAAATTAAGTCAACTTAATTATCATCATTAGTCTGGCTATATATATATATATATATATATATATATATATATATATATATATATATATATATATATATATATATATATATATATATATATAAGGTCTCAAGCCCTTTAAAAAAGAAAATGCTAAATATTAAAGAACAAGAGTCATCAACTATAGGGTTTAAAACCCAAGGCAAGTATGGTCATGACATCATATATGATGCTATAAAATAAACAAAATACCTAATAGATCAAAAGAAAAAACTTTCTAAACATAACTAAGTCTCACCCTTGTTTGCTTTACTGTGAGAGCGAAGCATCTTAGAAGGGGAATTAGAAATGAGATGACCTTGTTTCTTACTTCTTACTACAGTCCAATCTTCTTGTTTACACAAATTACCTAAATCCACATTATAATAAATACACATATCCACTGAAGAGCCTCTAAAGGCCTTGTTCCTACAAACTAAATCCATAATACTATTCTCAACTGACCCAACATCCTCAAAAATATGAGATGAGGGCACAACATGAGCCAAACATGTGGATGAGTTCTCCTCATGAATGGTTTTCATTACTACACTTGATGGAAAATTAGGATTGTTGTCTAGAAAAATAGTAAGAAAATCATCACAATCCTCCTTCCACAATGAGGGATATACTTTGAACTTGGATCTCTGACAAGATGCAGATAAATGACCAATTTTGAAGCAATTTTCACACCTTAAAAGTATCCCCTCATAATCAAGGGTTTGAGACCAACAACAATGATTGACTCTCAACTCAATCATCATTAGGAGGTCCTGAGAAATATCCAAATAAACAAGAATCATGACAAAGGTTGTATAGGAGAAGTTTGAGGTAGAGGCATAAATTTCTAATGTCTTACCCACGGCTCTAACAATAGCCAACATACAAGAATCTGATCAAAATTATAAAGGATGATATGGTAGCTAAACTTAGATGGGTCTGAGAAAGATATTTTTAATCAAGAAATTAAAATCTGGGAACTAAGGTTTCAAAAGGAGGAGGTGTTGATCATAGATCCAAGATTTAGCCTGAATAATCTTATCCTGATCAACAAGACAATCAAAAACCATTAAAAAAAAAACCTCTAGCACAAGGGTAAAGTTCCATACTATCCTCTAAAATAAGGCACCACAAATCAAAAATCCACTTATGAAGGGCCAGAAGGGTAGGCCAAAATTGATCAAATTTGCACACTAAACCTCTTCCTACAGACCATTCATAATTATGAAGCACCTCCTCAAGATCCTCCTTCTCATAAGAAACAACTAGTGTAGCCTTTGTAGTGCCCAAATATGTAAACCCATTTTTATTCCTATCTACTCCAATTATGTATATGCTTGATCAGATGAAAAGCCTACATCACGTGAGACATTCCCAATAAAGGAGGATAGAATAGCCTTATCAACCAACAAACTCCCTTTAACAAACCTAACACTATCCTTTTTTAGTGATAACCTTCTAATTGGAGACAAACAAATCTCCCCCTTGTCAACCACTTTAACAAACACTCCATCACTTCACATAAGACCCCTAACGGTGACATAATTCACATGTTTCATCCTTTATTTACTCGCTTAACCAATTTCAATAGTGTCTTAGGACTTTATTGTTATCCAAATTAGTAATTTTCTATTATATTATATTAATAATTAATTAATTAAATTTATTTAATATTTTTAATTATAATATAATAGCCTTATTATATAATTATAATGTTAGTCGAAGTAATTTAGAATGTGAAATAATAAATATTTTGTGAAATATTATTTCATCTAACTCTATCATTACAATGTCAATCCAATAAATATAAACATAAATTAAAAATATTAAAACATGTATAAAATTTTATAAAAACTAATACATATATCTTGTATACATTTATCTAAAAAATTCTAAGGGATATGAATCACATGACACCTATCTTGTATTTTACACATACCACATTGTTTAATATCTTATCATATTCTCCATATATTTCTTATTTGTAGGTGAAATATGAGCTTAATTTAGTTGTACTACGGTGTTGGGCTCAAAAATATTTTTGGAAAAAATACACCAAACTCCTTCATATGACCAAGATATTACTATTTTTTAATCAACATTTATAAGAAAAGAAAAAACTTTCACATGATGGTAAAATGGACATTAAATTTAACACCAAAATTTACATATGATAATCAAATTAATATCAAAAATAATGTTAGATATTATTTTTCAACATATCACTAATATTATACTTATCAATTTATTTAAACATGCATTAAAATGGTGTGATAAGGTTAAAATTTTATGCTTACACATATAATTGCTTTTTGAAATATTATAAAATAAAACATATAAAAAATATAATTAAACAAAATATAATATGATAATATGATTAAAGTTATAATAATCTGGTAACATTATAATAATAGTATGTTCATGAACTTATAATTAACCCTATAAAATATGATCACCATGATGAGAAATATGATCCTACATCTCACTAAAATATTCCAAAACATAACCATCTATACCCTCAACATCCCCACTACCTAAAGTTGGTTAAAACCCATTGGAATTTTCTGAACCACCTAAATTTTGATAGTCTCATCAAATCATGTTTAATCATAATTTTTTCATCATTTTGAACTAGGGTTGATAAAACACTCCCCTTATATAAAAACACAAGACTATAAAAATATATATTAAAAAATATTCATAAAACACAACACAATGACTTAAATCTATTATATACAACATAATAATTATAAATAAATCATAAGTATATATACTATATAAAAAATTAAATTAAACTTAAAATAGTATTTTTTTTTGGTTGGTAGCCATCAACCATGATTTCCTTCTACATAGAAACATATCTATAAATGGTATAGTGATTGAACCAAACCAATTAAAATGTAGAGGATTGAAAGGAGTCAAGAAAGGGGAATATTGGAAAACAATGAGGGGTGAGGAGAATGAATAATAAAAGTGACCCAACCAATATAGGACAATGAAGGGATGACTTTAAATAAGGTATGGTTTGAATGAGAGTGAAAAAATATATTTTCATAATCATATGAGAAACACAAAAAATATATTAAGGGTTTTGGAGGGGGTGGTTCCTCTCAAAGTGGAAGGGTATGCCCCAAGTTTTATATTCACAGTGCTCATGTAAAATAAATAAGAGAAGCAATAACATACAAAAAAGAAGCCAATATAAGGGGTTATGCAAAATATGATACTAAAAGGCGGGAGCTGTGTCCAACAACCTATACAATTGTGAGAGTGGTAGTTGAAGGGAAAAAATGATATAATGGTGATAAAAGTTGTGCTTACCATAGTTTATAAATTAAAGCTTAAGGGGAGAAGAGAACAAGGGTTTTTATTATAATTTACATCTTTATTTTAATTATTTTTGTTTCTCTTATATACATGCATAAAAAGGGCTTTAATATTTTCAAGTTACCTCTCGATTTTATTCTCTATATTATCATCTTCATATTCTTGTCCTATTCCACACATTAGAGATTTCTTGGTCCAATAACCCTATGTGAAACTCTAAAGGTTCTTTGTTCTTATTGAGGTGGGGTTTTCTTACTTGTATTTATTATATTTTGATCAGTTTATGACTTGTTCCCTTCCTCTACAATGTTAGATGACCTTTCAACAATGGACTTGTTAGTATAAGAATCGTGTCGCCTAAATATCCATGCTTGATGATTATATTATGGGTAGGAGGTGTTTAGTTTTTTTTGCTTGGCATTTTTAAATGCCAAAAATATTATCTTTTGAGCAAGATGGTATAAACAAAGGATTGTATTACTTAGAAACTATGTAGATTTTTTTTAAGGTTTTCTAGATACATCAACCATTATTGGATATTATATGTCTTACTTGAATACTCATTCCACCAACTATGTAATCATGTTTCTCTAATATTCATTTTCCTTTCCCATACTAAGTGGTGTCTTGTTTATAGCTAAAATATCTTTTTTTTTTAGATTAGCCTAAGATCATGGACCACCACTTCCTCCTTTGATAATTAATCTTAAATTTTTGAATGATTTTTATTCTAAAATATTTTAAATGTTTCATCTTCTAAAAATGTACCATATGCATTTGATTAATAATCAAATTATATCATAAATTTACACTAGGAATTGATATTTTCATCATTCCACCTTTGATAAATTGGTGAATTTTTATTTAATTCACTTCTTATGTTATTTAAGGGAAGGTTTATACTTGTTTAAATTTAGGTAAAATATTTCCCATTTCAATTTATCAACCACTTCCTCTAAATTTTCCTATAATTTTTGTTGAAGGCCTTGTTTTATTTTGCCTTCATGTCCTCAACTTAATGTTTTTTTCATGAATAATTGATTCATGCCTCCTATCCCCTTTCATACTTTTGGTGAACCATCATTAAATAACATATATTCCATTTATATCATTCATTTTAAAAGCATGTCTCTTGCAACTTATTGTCTACAATAAGGGTTGCATTTATTTTTTTAATGGTGACTGATAGTATGTGAATGACACAAAATTATTATTTTTTTATTTCTTTCTCCAAAGGCTTGGTTGATCATATCAACTTATCTTATTAATTTAAGGTCAAATACTCTTTTAAACACATATTTAGGCAAGGTAAATAATTGTTGACAAAAACCTATATTGTGAGGGAGAAAATACCATTATCCTCTATAAATTTTTACTTTGTAAGGTTTGTTAGCAAAGGATATGAATCCTATATAATAGTTGATCTTCTATGTGGGGGATACGAGAGCCAATAAAACCTAAAAAAAACTATAATATGTGCATTTAAATAAATGAAATATTTATTTTAGCACAAGTAAAGGCTTCTTGTCATTATCTATTTTTTTAGATCTCTACAAGTAAACCTTTGAGGATTTTTATGTAGGATGAAGTAGGACAAATAGAAATATGTCCTAAAGTTATGAATAAAATAAAAGTCTCATTTTTTATGTGCATGATTTTAAAAATAAAAAATAGAAGTATACATGTTTAGTAAACCTCTGAGTGTTTTTATGGAGGGTGAGGTAGGATAGATAGGAATATGTCCTAAAATTATGAATAAAATAGAAGTCTCTCATTTTTGGGTGCATGAATTTAAAAATAAAAATTTAGAAGTAAAACATTTGGGGTGTATATATTAAAATCTAGTATTAGACACTTGACAATGTTAGTTTTGACCTACCTTCACCTTACATGACTTGTGTGTACACATGGATCTTATTTGCCCTTCTTTCACATTTGTATACTTTCCATGGGTTCAACTATCCTAATTTACTATTAGTCACCTACAAAAATTTCATAATCTATGTTTAACTTGCTCAAAATCATATTCAAACTATTTATAAATCATCAAATCAATATTTTTACCTTTTTGATATAAGTATCATATTCAAATTATTTGAGAATTCTAGGCTTGTCCAAACATGATGGATTCATCTTATACCAAGCAAAGGTTATTTTTAAAATTTAAATCCTTCTTATGGATTAGCGCACATGTTTCACATATCATTGGGATGAGAAACTACCTAAAGAGTCTCATATAAATACATAATAATTCTAATCCTATTTCCATCTAAGAGGCACCTATCAAACATCAATCAATCACTTGCACATTGAATGGGACTATCTTATTATTTCAAATTCAACCATCTATAAAAAGAATAATATCTTAACCAAGTTTGAAGCACCTCAAATCCAAGCCAAAATTATCATTTTCCAAATATTGAAATCTATATAATATGTTACATTCATTTAAGGAGCAATAGTGTACACATACATCTAAAAGGAAGAACTACATGTGGTTTGAATTCTATCTTCAGTGTATTAAATATATAGGCAGTGCTCAACCATTCATTAAATAGTAGTTGGGCTTAGATAAACCCACCTTAATTCCCCTTTTTCAAAATAAAACCTAGTGTTGAAAGTGGACTTAGGGTTTAAAATATAAGCAAACATGTTTATGGTATTTTATGCATAGATAATTATTGAAGAGCACACACAAAGATGGTTTACAAGTAGGTTTAAGGGTTTGTGTATTAATAGAAAATCAAACTCATCCAAAAAAAACCATAAAATTATAGAACATAACATTAGTAGGTACCGTTCAAATTTGGATGATTATGTCCATGCATAATCAAAGCCTTGAATTATGGTGTGAGAAACTCACAATCTAGTTTACAGCCATTATTGACATCTACAACTAGTTTTAGACTTGCACAATATAATAAAAACATTGAGTACCATATCCCTTTGTATATTTTTTATATTTATAGGAAGTTCAATTGTCAAATTATATTCTACATATCATAAATTCAGATTTATGTTTATTGGTGTACTTCACATAATATGAATTAGTTCATAGTTATATTATTAGAAAACACTGAATCAAAAATAATGTAAAACATATTAGTAAACCAATTTATATACTGAACATAACCAAACCTTAGTTTCCCTTATGATTTCATCCTTCTTTCTAGGGTTTTAAATTTTTTTCCTACGGTTTTATTTTTTATTTTTTATTTTTTATTTCTCCATATTGTAGACATATAAATTTGGTCATAGGTACTTGACAATTTTAATTCTTAACATATTATAAACCACATTACTGGTTCTCAAATACATGAATCTTATTTTTCATTCCTCTATGCCTTTTTATCTATATGTAGAATCAACCCTTTGTTTATCATCACTACTACATAGATATTTCAAATTTAAATGGTCACACTAATTAGTATCACCCTCAAACCATCTCTAGCTTAGAATAGATATCCCTGATATTTAAAGACAAGTCCACCCTATAAGGACAAGAGTAATGTCATGCTCATATCCACTTACAATCACTATGTCCTAAGCCAAATAATAGCTATTTTCTAGATTTTCTAATAAATATTTTGGGTCTTCCTATGCATTTCACAAATTCAGCTAAAGGAAATTATCAAAAGGTGCACCTATAAATACACATCAAATGTTATTCATTATCCCCACTTTTTAGCACTTAGTTGCTAAAATTACACACTATTGTAAATATATCATATTATTTCCAAATTTAAGATCACTTACAAAGAGCAATCACAAACCAAATCTAGACCACCTCAAAGTAAGTCAAGAGATATTTTTTTCAAGTATCAAATCCATTTTTATAACTACACACACTAGTCAATTATCACAATTACTCAATCACTGTAGGTTGGATAACTATTTGGTATTTAATTCTATCCTTAAGAGTATTAGATACACATGTAGTGGAAAATCATCAAGGGGGTGATTGAGGTCATCTCAGCCCATTATAATCCCCTTTTTTTGCATGTTTTTAAGCCATCAAATTTCCCATATGGTTTTCAAAGACAAAATATAGGAAGCAAAAAATTATATATGTCATAATCCAAGTTTTGATATCTTATATTACTCAACACACATAGGTGTATAATGTGTAATAATCAATTTTTTAGCATATTCAACTCCAATAAGTCCATAGTAAATGCATTTGAGAATTATCATGTTGTTATCTACTTAAAATGGTCTTGTCTAGAATATCCTTTGATCTTGATTCTAAGTTGTCATTATTAAGATCTTAATTTATCTATATTTATCTATTAATCATCAATCACAGTCAACTAAGACAAGTACACATTCAATGGACTTGAATGTTGTCACATTTGAGCATTGTCACATTATAATCCAGCTTGCGCAAACATGTTGAGGAGTAATTTTTTATTTTGTCTCAGATCTTGAGTATACATTGTGATATTTTGATGATTTTCACTTTCATACATCTATAACAATCAAAAAAATTATGTGTTTGAGCTAATTATATTTATTCTTAGCATTTTCCAATAATATCAATTTTCACATGTAAGTTTCAAATCAAAATTGTTAATAATTGTATATATCTAGCATTCTGATATATATATATATATATATATATATATATATATATATATATATATATATATATATATATATATATACACCTATTAGATAGGAATAATCATTGTTAAATCACAATTAGGTTAAAATATATTGGTTAACCTATATGTAACAAATTGTTACACCAAAACCTTGAGGCATTAGTGAAATCCACCCATCAGGATCATAACATCCCACCACACTTCCAAAGCCCAAACTCTAGGCTAGATTTGCACCTATACACCAAGATCCCATATATGTACAAGCCTCAAATAAATACTTCCATGTCGATATAGCCACCCTTTCTATGACTTGAACTTGGATAGATGCTTTGATACCAAATGTGAGGAACTGTTACACTAAAACCTTGAGGCATTAGTGAAATCTGCCCATTAAGATCATACACCATACATTTGCGAGCATTTATTTTTTATTTTTTTATCCTAGAGTTTTAGATTAATTTCTAATTTATATATAAAAATATATTACTTTCTAATTTTATATTTAAAAAATCAATTTCAATTTTTCAAAATTTTATTTTTCTCTTATTTTCCTAGAAATTGTGATATGATAGTTTTAAAACACATGATCTATCATTCAAGGCAAAGTGGTCTTCAATTTTACTTGAGTCATGATGTGAGGGGTAAAAACTCAATACTCAAGCTATTAAATAACACTATATACAAATTTTATTTTCTTTGTACCTCACTATGTATTGAAAATGCATAGGAATTTATTTTTCAACCACAAAAAACCTTTGACTATTTGTTCTTGTAGTACACTAGTAAGTAGCTAGACTTAGGATGTTACTCTTAATGTACCCTAAAGATAAGATAGTATGGCTACAATATGATGTAATCATCCAAGGTTAATTCTTTTTGGATCGTGTTCACTATTTATGATTGGGATCAATATATCTAATAGCCTACAAAATAACCACAGCTTGACCAATTGCACTCCTGATCCTTGTTGCAATTTTCAAATTCATATCATGGTAATAATGAATGCGATTTACTTACATCTTTTTAATTTTAGCATCATTTTTTTTTCTTACTTCCAATTTGTTAAATGGATCAATTATATATGCATATTAATCAAATCCAAATATCATAAAAAGGCTAACAAGAATAAGGTACAATATCAAGCCTTACTCTACCACATTGTTGTAATAATGTTCCTAGAATATAAACACCATTAAGTCAAAAAAATTCAAAGTATAACATGACTTAGGAATAATAAAAAATACACATTTAACATTCTATAATGCATACTACATGCCCTATTGATGGGATTATCCTAACTATTGAGATTGATAAAATTAATATAGATCAAGAAAATGAATTCATTGAATATCTTAATTCTAATTCCACTTCTATTATAGGTGTTCCAATTACCACTATTTTTTATATGCCTATATCGACACCTAAGTTTACATGTATGTGCCAACATCCATAAGTATGGGGGCATCATGACGAATAACTTTATATGTCTATTTCTATAATGGATTCATACACACTTCCCTTGATTACTACACAAGGTCCACTACTAACTTCACCTAATGCACACTTTCTTAAAGTGTTGCAATTAGAGAAAGGTGTCTCTAGAGAATCTTACCCACTACCAATAATATATGTAGCTTCTAAGATACCACTTATTAAAGGTAAAGGTGATCCATATCAACATATTTGATTGTTTCATGTAGCATGCTTGGATTATACTTATAATGATAAATTATTCACTAAGATATTTCCAAGAAGCCTCAGGGACTATGGCTTATGATGGTACTATGATCTTACACTTCAATTAATTAGAGAATCCAACCCCTTGGTAGATCAATTTTTATCACACTTTTCTATCAACATTGGTGAAAATCTATCTTACACATAAATTTCAAAAATCAAGAAATGGTCAAATCAGTGAGTATGTTTTTTTGTTATAAGTCAATGCTTGCTAAGATGGAAAATTTTATGGCAAAAAATAATTACAATATAACTTCACAAAATTTCTACTAGCACTACTCCATGAATTAATCATGTTTTATAAATTTAATTCTTTCAGTGAGTTATGTCATATAATCAAATAAAGATAAGCCAATCTCATAGCATTGAACAAGCTACAATATGCACCAAATTTTGCTTCTACTTCAAATATCAAGTTTCAAAGCAAGTCAAACTATAAGGTCAAATATAATGAAAGAAAGAATGAATAAAAATTAATGGTTAATGTAATATCACAATCATCAAACAAGCTTCAATTGATAGCTCCACCAAGAGACATTTACAAGGTTACTATTGACCAAATTTTGGCCCTTCAAGTCAAAATTGGGCACCCCTATATGAAATCTCAATCGCCTAAGTCTATAAATTTTGTCTAGGTCTAGTATGTAGAATTCCTTTAGATGAGGTGTTCCACACAAAACCCATGGAAAAAGTACAAGTGTTCATTCTTTCAGAGGTTTCATTTTTGGGTTTTTTATTTAAGTGTCAGGAAATATTTCAGACATTTTCTCCAAAGTAATTTTCTCGAAGGGTATCTTTTTTTAGGCTAAGGGTCATAAGTATTTTGGGAAAATTATCCACTTCAATTCTTCTAAAGGGAACTTCATTTTTTTAAGGGCACTTCAATTTTTTTGAAGGGTATCCTGCAATCCTTCCGAAGGGGTGTTTTCAAAATTTTGAAGGCATTTTTCTTAGAGAAAGGGCCCATTTAAAAGCCAAAAGTTACTTTACAAAAACCCAAAGGGTATTTTCCTTTCATAAGGGAATTTTACAAAAACCCAAAGGGACAATTTTCCTCTTAGAAGGTTCATTTGCAATAACTCTGAAGGTCTATTTCTAAAAATTCGAAGGGAACTTTTCTTAATAAAAAGGCAAAGGGACCATTTAAATTTTTTTTAAGAGACATTTTCAAGAACTCCAAAGGTATATTTCTCAAAATCTGAAGGGCACTTTCCCTTCAAAAAGGGCACTTAGCAAAAGTCCAAAAAAATGCTCACATTGAAAAAAGGCTAAGTCTAATTCTTTCAAACATTTTATCGGATACAAGGGGAAATAAAAAAATATAAAGAAATTTAGCCAAAGACATTAATTCTATAGGAAATTTCCCAAAAAAGAAAATTCTAAGGGAAATAAAAGTCTGAGGGAAATAGAAAAGTGTATGAGGAAAATATCTCAAAGGAATTCATGACGGGTCAAGGATGTCAACTTCAGGGTCATGGGCTAGCTGTTGGAATTAAAAATCTTGGTAGGAACTTGAGGACAAATGTGGAGATGAAAAATGGTAGAATCTTGATCATCTGATGTAGATAAATCAAGAAAAAAATAGGTAGGTTGATGGTTTGAGTCATTGCTAGCAGTCGACTAAATCAAAGGGCTTCCTACAAAATCATAAACACAAGTGTCCAGAGGATGGCTAACAGTTAGGGAAAGTATTTTATAACTATAAAAATGAATTCCATTTCCCAAAAGTAGTGTTATGTATCAGCTCCCCTGTTAACAATTTCAAATGCTCATGGATGGTCTTTGATGGAAGCAATTTTAGGAAGGATGGCAGAAGAGTCATTACACCATTTCAGAAGAGTCTGCCATAATTTTACATGGATACCTATCTCAAGATACATTCATTATCTAATTTCAACTAAACCATACATGTAGCATAATTATTTATATTATTAGGCCTGAGAATGTTTTTATACAATCTTTAAGCTGAAAATTATCAGAAGTTCTATAAATGAAGCCATTTTGGCATTGTATAGGGATCTCTCCATTAGGGTATGGCAAAGCCCTACCAAAATTTTGTCTTGAATCAATAAAGATAGTTGTTTATTACCTCATTCAATAATTCTCTAACTGTATGTGATGGTTATTGCCTTGTGTAAGTGTATCTTCACTTACCTTCACATGTCAATTTTCGTAGTACCTTGTGAGTTCAAACACTTCTCTTTACAGGTCAGCAAGAAGTTTCAAATGAAGCTGTAGGTGTAGTGAATATATTTTTTCAATAGTGTGTCTTATAATGCCTATTGTTTATGTCTTCCTATCCTAATTCAATCCTAAGACCCCATGTTGAAACATTGATGCAAGAAGAAGGTTGTCATTGGATGTAGTGTATGTTAGGCTTCTCTTATTTCAAAGTACATGTCAAGAGTGTGAGTAGAGCTGACATTTTGTACATCACCTCCAATATAATAGGTTTACTTTTCATCTTATTCTTAACCCTTTTCATCCTCCAAGTTTTTAGTAGTAGAAATATGAGCTTAAATGATGCATCAAGGGGAGCTAGCCCATAATCTAGAGATCTACCCCCCAATAGGGATACCCATAGCCCTGGGGTGGTTCCATTATGTCACTTGAGTGAGGAGAAGCTTGTCTCATCTCCTCATTGGGTGAAATCAAGTGAAAACAATTTTTGGCATACCCAGTGGGATTATTGAGTCTATTCCTTGAGGAGTTTTGGTGTTCTCTTCAAGACATCAGCGTTTGAAGGCAATTCTAATAAACATCAATGGTGACTCCACATACATATCTACTAGTTGAGCATCCCAAGTATACCAATTGAAGTTGTTTTCTTGTTCCATACTCTTTTTCAAAGTGATTCATAGAGATTTGTGAGTTTGAGCTTGTTTTAACACAAGTTGAGGAGTTATTTCCAGCTTTGCCTCTTCTTCTTGATTATGAACGAGTTCTTGTCCAACCTTATCATGACCCTCATCAATCATATGTTTCCAATGACTAGACCTATCAAGTTTATACTCCATCCAACCCACCTAGATCTTCTCCAATCCATTCCATTTCTATTTTTAAAATAACTCTCCTTGATTACCAGGAATACGTACTAGACCCTAAAACTAGACATGGTTGTGGTGAAATCATACCTAGTGTTTGTATTGAGAGTGTAAGGAATTCCTTGGAATAAATCAAGAAGGAGTGGATACCTATAGAGGGGGATAATTGGCCAAATATTACCTATGAAATGATTGATGTGTGTGGTTTGATCTTTAATCTAGAGGAGAGATTGTTTATGAACAAATCCCATCTTGGTAACCTCAAAAATCCCCACATTCACCTTCAAGTGTGTCATCCTTGTCCCTTCAAAATGATAGTCCAGCCATGTTTCCTAATACCCCAAATCCCTCATATACTTCTCCAAGTTTCCCTTATTGAAAATACATCCAAGAAATTAGCCCAAGGGAGAAGAACATCATGGTTGATTAGGTTCATTTATTGGGAGAGGATTTTGAGAGGGAGAGATTGAACTTTGAAGCTCATCTTGAAAGGGAGTTGGATTTGGCCAATCTAGCCTTGAGGAAATCCATTATGGTAAGGGAAGGTAATTTATCTAAACCTAATCCTCCAAATTTTAGTCAAAGTTCCAATCCCAAGGAAACTAAAGGTTTTCTATACATATCTTTCACCCCTTCATCAGCTTCTCAATTCTATGAAGTTATCCTTGAACCCACCTTCCCTAGATGGAAAGATGTGATGGCAGCTCATGAGGGAAGGAAAAAATCATGCTCAAATGGATAAGTTGTTATGGAAGAGACATTAGGAACCATTCAACACCCTCCCACCCCTCCTCGTGATACTATTTAATCCATCCTTCCACCCCCTCTAATTGATCAAGGTTGCCTTCCTAATGTGGAGAATTCTCTTGCTACTTGGGAATCCCCTTTGGCCAAGTTCCCTATTTTTAAAGTGCCTAAGGTTGATGTCAATGGGAGGGAAGATGAGATTCAAATATCATATTATATTGAGTATGAAGAATGGTTAGGTGATGGTGAGGAAAATTCAAGTTTTGAGGACATGAAAAAAGATTCCCCTTGTCTTGGGAAAGATGCCTTGGAACAAGTTCTCTTGGACTCTAAGGAAGAAGAAGAAGTGCCCTTTTTTATCTCTTATTTTCATGATCTATTATATCCAAAATATGATGACCTATGGAAAATATTTTAAAGCATATATAATGAATTTGAAGCTTTCAAGGAACCTACAAATCCCTTGAAGTTGACTAGGCATGGCAAGCAAGAAGATGTGGATCAAAAGGAGGAAATGTGGCAGATTTACATGCAAATGTTCTAAGAGTATGAGGAGGAAAAGACCAAGCTCCTAGATAAGCAAGCTCAAGATGAGAGATAAAAAGTATAGGTTTAATATAAGAATCATGAAGAGAGCTTGGATCATAGTAGAGTAATCTATGATGATTTTAGGCCTTTAGAAGGAAACTTGGAACTTGTCTCTACATCTACCTATGCATCTACATCCAGAAAATTTCATGAAGAATGCAATCAAGAAACACCTTCAAATGGTTATGATACAATGATCCTTGAAGAGTTTAAATAGATTATGAGAATGGAAAAGGATGATCAGATCCTTCATGGAGAAATGAACTTGCAACAAGTTGCTTCATACATGGATTTTTAGATTTGTCATGTTAAGATGAAGGGGCAACAACTTGAGGCATGATTTGAGGTTCAAGAGGACCTTGCCTAATTATAAAATACATGGGAGATGGCTTTATTGGATGATGAACAAAGATAAGGAACAAAGAGGAAGCAAGAGTCATCTAACACCCCATCTAAGAAGAAGCATGCTTGGTAACCTCACTTATCTAGTGAGAGAGGAGACCTAAGATACTTCCCTTTTGATCCAAGAAGGGAGGTATGAGTAAGATCAATTTACATATTTGTTTTATTTGTATTATGTTTTTTTTCCTAAGTTCTAATCATCACATGTGTGTTTGCTTTAGTTTTTGTTGTGTGTGTCATTTCCCTTTTATGTGGTTGAGGTAGTAACTAGTTGTCTTGTTGATCAAGGTTTTGAGTCATGGTCAAGGCTTCTTGTTTATT